>JAJTUV010000895.1:600000-873673 GCA_021653895.1 Mastomys natalensis
TCTGATCTTCCAGGTTGGGCAGGTAGGGCTGCTGGGTCTGTCTAGAGGCCCTGCCCTTACCCTCTTCTTAACCCTTCTGCCCTCACCTTACTCTTGTTTGGCCTAGTGGGAAAAGATGTGCCCCAAGTTCAAAGGACCCACTCAAGATTTGTATGGTATTAGAGTTTTCCAGCCCACCCTACTGGGGTGGACAGTGGATGTACCTCTGCTACCCAAAGATATACGGCTGTAGCTAGATGTTAGGTAGAGACGTCTGTGTGTGTACAAAACTCTTCAAATGGGGAGGAAAGAGAAGAGGGACTTGACTAAAACTGAGTTACTCTTTTGTTTTGTTAGGATATAGAACTCTGATAAGTCTAAGAGTTAAAAAATATTTTACACTCATTTGTGTGTGTATATGTCCATGCTGTGGTGCATGTATGCTCTGAGGGCAACTTGCAGGAGTTAATTCTCTCCTTTTACAATGTGGGTCCTAGAGATCAAACTCAGGTCTTTAGGCTTGTTAGCAAGTTCCTTTACCAGCTGAGCTAGCTCCCTGACCCAAGCCTAAGCATTTTTCTCTTTCCTCCTTCCTTCTTCCTTCCTTCCTTCCTTCCTTCCTTCTTCCTTCCTTCCTTCCTCTTTCCTTCTTCCTTCCTTCCTTCTTTCTTTTTTTTTTTTTGTTTTTGTGTTTTTTTTTTTTTTTTTTGAGACAAGGTTTCTCTGTGTAGCCCTGGCTGTCCTGGAACTCACTCTGTAGACCAGGCTGGCCTCGAACTCAGAAATCTGCCTGCCTCTGCCTCCCAAGTGCTGGGATTAAAGGTGTGTGCCATCACTGCTTGGCTCTTTCTTCTTTCTTTCTTTCTTTCTTTCTTTCTTTCTTTCTTTCTTTCTTTCTTTCTCTTTTTGTTTATTTTTATTTTACATGCATTGGTATTTTGCCTGTATGTATGTCTGTGTGAGGATGTCAGATCTTGGAGTTACAGACAGTTGTGAGTGCCTTGTGGTGCTGAGAATTGAACCCAGGTTCTCTGGAAGAAAATTTAGTGCTCCTAACTGTGGAGCCATTTCTCCAGCCCAGTCTAAGCATTCTTAGCTCAGTCTTAGACTTCAATGAATGTACAAGGTATATTTTGAAAGTATGACAAAATAGATTTATTTTATTTATTTATTTGTTTATTTGTTTTCATGTGTCCCATGCTGGTCTTGAACTTGATATATAACCATGAATGATCTTGATTTTCTGGTTCTCCTGTTTCTACCTCTAGAATGCTATTATTACAGGCATATATCACCATACCCTGTTTATTTTTAAATTTAACTTAATGTGGTATGTGGTCTTAGAAATATAGGCACAGGCATTCCTGGGACCTAACCCCTCAGGCTCCCTTCTTTAAAGACTGAGGCCTTGAGTGATATCTATGTCTCAGCCAGAAAAAGGCCTACCCATGTTTTATTATGATGGGGGAGGGGGGCGATGTGTAGGGTGTGTGAGGGCTCCAGGAAGGATGCTAGGCAAGCACTGCATTTGGATCTCTCTCTCTCTCTCTCTCTTTTACTCTTCCTCTTTTCCTTCTGTCTGTCCTTTCTTCCTGTCTTTTTCTCTTTCTTTCTGAGACAGTTTTACGTGTTGCTCAGTTTGACCTGCAACTCAAAATGCCCCTGCCTGAATCTCCGAGTGCTGGGATTGCAGATGTATGTCTTCATGCCCAGCAACAGCATGGTACTCTATCCATGATGGCATGGTTAGAATGAGACATTTGAGGAAGTGCATTGTAGACATTAAGCACTCGATAAATGGAGTACTCTGCATGCTGCTCATTTTTGTTTCAGGACGACTTAAGCATGCCTCTATTTCCTCTGGAAAGTGGGAAGTGACTGTGTTGTGAATTGACTTTTAGCCCCACCTCCTGTGCCATGATCTCCACCTCCAAACCTGCCCTAAGAGATGGGGAGGTTCCTGTCCCTGGTAGCCCTGGCAGGAGCAGAGCCAGGACCATGCACTTTTTGCTGAGGTGAAGATTGAGGGACTAGCTGCTGCAAAGTAATTTAAATGCAAATGTTTCCACAGAGAAATTGGAGATGATTGCAGGGAAGGCACTGTGTTCTGAGTTTAAAGGCTATTTGTATAATCCCACAATCTGGCCAGCACTTCCCTCCCTGGGGTCATCCTGTTCTCACTGTCCAACCTGAGCATGGCCCACCCCAGGATTGACAGCCTGTTCCTGGCATGGGTTCCTGGGGAAAGAGATGGCACTCTCAGAATCAAGAACTTAGATGTCAGAACCACACACCAGATGCTGGTTATTGCCTGAGACTGAAAGGTTGATAGTAGAGAAATGGTGGAAGAGCAGAATGAGATTCAGGATATATAGGCTGATTTGGGACTAGAACCCTCATCTCTGGGCCTCCAGTCTAGGGCTGTTCTCAGTGCCACAGAGAATAGGAAGCCATGGACCAGTAGCTCTTTTTTTGCAGCTGTCACGGTTTCTCTGCACCTGACTGCATCTGCTGCCTGAGGGTTGGAAATCTCAGTAAGCAAGGAACTCCCTCTGTTACTGGACTTTGGCTTGGGACTTCAGAGTTTATTTTTGTTAGTTATTTTCTTTTAATCTTAATTTTTTATTTTAATTAAATTAATTAAATTAATTATTTTAGACAGGGTTTGCTATGCAGCCTTGGATAGCCTGATTCTCAATATGTAGCCCAGGTTGGCCGAAATTTACTGATACTCCTTCTGCCTCAGCCTTGAGTTGGGATGGCAGGCATGAGTCACAACATCTGACTGGGGCTGTGGTTTTGACAGAGGATTTTCTTTCCTCCAGGCTATGTTGCTGCTCTTTTGAGGCCATTTTGTGCACTCTTTGTGAAATGTGTTTGCAAACAGCAAAATCTTACTGATATAAAACTTGAAGCATCTTTGGAGAGAGGTAGAAACATTTGACACCAGACATGGTAGATTCTCTTTCCATAGTGGACCTGTAGAACTTGAAGTGCCAGACATATTGGGGAAGGCCCACTGTGTGGATTGCCAGAGGATGTGGGACTCCACTCCGGAACATGATTTCTTGAGTGAACCAATTCTAAAGAAATACACCCTGCTTCTTCCACCCAGATGGAAACCCAGCTCAACCTTAGGCTGTGCTGCTGTTTTGAGCATATGGCATCTCTGCCCATTCTCACAGCCTTACTATTGCCCTTAGTCTTATCTAGGCATCCGATCTATCTTCTGTTTAGCTATGGGCACTGCTGGGATTGCCACAGCATAAAAGCTTCTAATTAAACTAATTAATCATGCCTGGTCCTTTATGTAGCATCCTTACTGCTCCCCAGGTGCTCTGCTGGGAGAGGGAGGAAACTGCAGCCCAGTGTAAAAGAGGGCCCGTGTGGTTTTACCCCCTCCAATCCCACTCGTCCTCCCCACCCCCGGCCTGCAGTGGTAACTGTTTCTCTGGCTGTTTTAAAGAAAGCTTGAGTAGTGAGCTGCCTTTAGATGAGTGAGCACTGCCGTCTGTCTTTGCTTGAGCCTATGCTGCCCACATGTGATTTAGTATCCAGAACAGGAGAGACTCTAGGAAAACGGTTTGTTTGTTTTTCTTTTCCCTTGCCTTCTGTTTCTGTGCCCTTTACATTATCCCTGATGGAGAGGATGGGCCATTGAAATGGAGCTCAGGAGGACACTGCCTTGGGGAGCCAGATCAAGAGCCAGTGTAGGGGAAGAGTGAGTCAGATCTGCTCACTTTGAACTCTCAGAGCTGCAAAGGGCCTAGGACCTGTATGATGAAAACCATTGTCACAGATACCTTCTGGGAGTCCTCACATCTTGGCTGTATGTTTCAGGTGGTGGAGGAGTCACCCTTCTTGACCCTGGACATGCTGGAGTCCTGTTTCCTTACGTTCTACTACGCAACGCCTATCGGGAAGTTTCTCGGGCCTTCTACCTGAACCGTCTGTCAGCCAGTTCCCACTGAAGGGCTCTTTGGAGGTGCCAAGAGCCATACTGCAGTGAAAGTTGCAGCCATTTCTTCAAAAGGGGAGAAGAATGGGAGGGTACCAGGGAGAGACAGGTCAGGCCCCACAACTGAAAGGGATAAGGAGGCTGAGGAATCATGGATGAGTGGGACAGGCTGAGGCTGTGGAGGACAATTTATAGATAAAGGAGTGTGGAACCACATGTATGAATTTTTAACCATGAAAAAAAAAAAAAAAACCCAAACAGTGACCTATAAGCATATTGTGTATCTTCTGGTGACTCCAGCTTAAGCTCTGACAGGCATGGATCTCTCCGACCTTCATCACTATTCTAGGATAATGTTGGCGGGCAGAGATGATCAATCATCATATTAAACCATAATGAGCTTATAATCCTCCCGCTGGAGCTGCTATTGTCTCCTGCACATTCATTAGGACGATTATCTCCTCTTTTCCTTTTCCAAATGAGTTCAGCAAACCTCCAGCCTGCTCCTTCTGCAGCAGGGCAGCACAGGAACCCACTTCTCTTCTAAGGGCTCTTGGTCCATCTCACCTTGACTCTGTTCTCCACTGGGGCAAGGGGAAAGTGTCCTCCAAAGGTATCATGGCCAGCTTACTCTCCTACCTACTGTGGGTATAAAAGTGTATCTCCCTTGTTCTCACCCTGCCTGCTTTTCCTTGTGTGTCTCCACAGCCCAGAACAGAGACAATCCAGATCATCTGACAGCCAAGTGAAACAGACTCATGTGGGTTTTCCCTCCTACAGCATTAGGGGGTATTCTACCTCCTAATGGGTGGGACTAACTTAACCTCTAATCCCCTTGTCAGCCTGAGTACAGCTGTTGCTCCAGGCAGGGACTTCTCTTGTAGATCTTAAATTTCACGTACCTCATTAGGTCGGAGGGCCTAAGAGTAGGGATCCTTGAGGGAGTACAAGCTGTTTCAACTTAGCCATTTTCTGCACTAATTAGAATTTCAAGTGTCACAGAGCCTGAGGCATTTAAGATAGCACTAACTGGGTTTAGTAACTCCATGGCGGAAAGCAGTTAACCCCATCCTTCATTCACACAGTCATTGCAGGGAGGGCTGGAGTAACAGATCATATGTGTCACAGGTCCAGCATAGTTGGAATGGGAAAATATAATTAGCCAGTTGATTAATTAGGGTCGTGTCCATGCTTCCATTATGAAAAGGAAGCAATTGTTGTTGGCTTTCAGCAAAACCATCCAGCTTTCATTAAACCAATTTGATAGCTGTTTTGGGATTGTGTATGGATGTTTGCTTTTTATTTCTTCAGACCTGGGGTTAGTCAATACGTCTTTCACTTGACACACATAATCAACTAAACATTTTTTGTTAGAAACAACTGTCTGCTCTTTAGGATATATGCAACAGAGATTCTAGCTTCATGCTTCAGCTAATTGTCCTTCCTTCCTATGAAGAGGACATTATGTGCAAAGGGGTGGCTCAGAGACAGACCAGCTGATATCACAAGCACAGCTGATGAGGATAGAAAGGCTCAGGGGTATCTAGTCAATGACATAACTTCTCTTTTCTCTTGATTCCAGGTCTTGCTATGTAGTTCAGGCTAACCTCAAATTTATAATCCTCCTGCATCAGCCTCCAAGTGGTGGGATTCTAGGCATAGACCATTCCACCCTGCTGACCCTACACTCTTGTATCTCTTTTTGGCTTTTCTTCTTGAGGGGCATAGAGACCCCTTCTTCATGTGCATGAAGAATCATTTACAAAGAACTTCACAGAGGATAGCTAGAGAGGTAGGCGACAGAGGTAGGGATAATGTCCTTTTGCTAATAAAAAAAAAAAAATCAAGATTTACATGTGCTTGTAAGAAATAATACAGGAAGACCCTGTTGTCTACCCTCACACAATTTTACTCAATGGTAACATCTCATAATACAACCAGGATAATGGGGCATTAATATAACTCACTGATCTCATTTAGGTGTTGCAGTTTTACTTATACTGGTTCTGTTCTTTGTGTATGTATATGCAGCACTACCCTGTGCAAGCTTGTATATCTGTGACAGTCAAGATACAGAGTAACTATTACCACACAGATTTTATAATCACCCCCATTTCCCTCGCAACCCACCCACATCAACAGATTTGTTTTCCACTGCTAAAATTTTGCAATTTGACATAATCTCCTATCACAGATGTGTAATTATGCCCACACATTTATCTACCACCTATACTTTTTCAAATCATTTTTCTATACTTACAGTCATTTTGCAAACTAGGCAGGGAAGGCTTCTATACTGCAGGTCAGGAAACATCCAGTGACAATAAATGACTTAATGACAATAAATGACTTAATCAGGCCATGTGTTGTACTGAACTGGAACCCAAGTCTGATGCTTAGTCCTGGACTTTCAGAAGCCTGACAGGGTGCCTCTGTATAGAATGCAGAAAACTGTAGAAGGAGCAGAGAGGAGAGGTAAGGATGCCACTACCTTTACCAGCAGGAATGAAAGGTGAATGACCAGAAGTGAAGGGATGCAGGAAAAAACAGGATGCTTTAGCATTTCAGGTACTTGCTTCCTCAATGAGGAGGAGCTCTGGCTTCTTACAGCCTAGGACACAATCAACTATGGACCATTTTTGCTCTGAGATTCCTCATTTAACTTAGACCCCCAAAGAACTGAGGAGTGATGCTGACCCTAATTGCTCTGACTTGCAGAGAGACTTGGTTCTAGCCTCAGTATTTTCATTAATGTAGGGTTTTCATTAAGTCCCCATTAGCTTCCTTGCAGTAGTGAGATGGAATTATTCCTCTTACCAGGCCTGGGGGTGGGGGATGCTTGCTGAGCACTGTCCTTGGTTTGGACAGCAGGGATGCTGCCTCTTCTGCTATATTGTTCTATCTAGGAAGCAGGTAAAGATGGCAGCCTGAGATCCGGACGAGGAAAGTAGGGGTTCCCTCTGACATTTTACAAGAAGGAAACATATGTGGCCTGAACACTAGATCCTGAAGCAAGGGCAGTCCCAGCTAAGGATCAACTTTCTTAATCTTAAGACCCTGCTACCCAGACCAGTTAATTCTTCCCTCACAAAGTTTGACTTTGTGAAGAGGCTGGCACATGGCTGAAATGTGCTCACGTTGTTGGGGGAAGAATGTTCTTCTAGCCCTCCTCCCCACAAGGCCTCTTGCCTCTCCCAAGTACCTGTCATCAGAGGAGGTAAAGATGAGTCCCCCCCCCCTCAGCCCCCACACCTCAGTGAATTGTCAAGTGTTCTCCCTCCCACCTGAATAGGAAGCAGGAGCTGCAGGCCAGGTTGCAGATTGGGGAAGTCAGAAGTTAACTTGAGCTGAGTTTGCAGCATGGTAGAGACTGAAGAGCAGGCTTTTCTTTGTCACTTTGGAGAGAGAGGATCGTGGAGCTGTCCCTTTAAATAGCATTCCTGTAGGAGGCAGATCACATCCATCCGTCACCTGCTGCCAAAGCATCACTTTTGGTCTTTATCAAACTCTGAGCTTGTTGGAAGGGATTGTGGGGCAAGGTGTGTGAGGAGGCAGACTTTCCAAGGGGTAGGGGCAGGGCAGTTCAGCAGAAGCTGAACAGGAAGGAGGGCGATGAGGCTGGGGAGAAAGCCTAGGAAAGGTATGGGGGGGGGAGAGGAGAGGTGGAAAAGACAGGGAGAGAAGAATAGCTTTTTTTGACTCCTCAAATGGGACAAGAATACCTTCATATTCTGGTCTCTTTAGAAGTTCATAAAACTGAAACGTGATTGCACTTCAGCCAGAGGGAGGAGGGTGAAGCTGAATACCAGAACATGTGACTAAAGAAAGTGAAAGCCAAAGGGTGTAAAAGGCCCCAATAGACTTGGCATTGACTTACAGGCTATCTCTGTGGGACTGTGTTATTTCTTCTGGGCATACTTTTCTTGTTAAATGGAAAGGGAGGTGGATAGATTCTATAAATGACCCCTTTCTTAAAAGGGTCAGGAGTTGGGAGGCTGAGTGAGCTGGGCATGCCATTGTGTTGACATGTTGAAATTGTTGTTGTGTTGAAATGTTGAAAGTACATCCTGGAACCCTTCTTCCCTTTCAACTCTAGTTGAACAGCCGTCTATGTTGGGAAACTCCTTAGTTCTAATGAAATTTTTGAGTTAGAGCATTTTAACTCTAATCCTAACTCACAATTAATTCTTGTGTAGTTTCCAGCCAATCTCTTCTTCGGTTGATAAAGGAACTGGCTACAAATTTTGTAAACTACATTGTGCAAGAGTGATAGGGTCTCAGATGCTGAGGTCTCTGGTCTGTGACTGCTCTTCTGGAGAGGAGGGAACAGTGATGTTTGTTGAAGTTAGATTGATGGAAGGCAAGGTCCCAAGATACTTGTCACTTTTGACTCTATCTTCAACTCTACTGTAGCCTTCTGCCTCTGTGCTTCTCGGTGACTGCTTCTCTTGCAGTTTTTCCACACTGGGAGTCTAGCACTTCTCCTCTGATCCTTTTTCCTCCTTCACCTGAGAAAAGAGGAGCCTCCACTCCATAGTTTAGAATATATGTTTCCTCCTGATCACCCCTCCTTCCAAACCCCAGAGTTCTTGAAATGAAAATTCATATTTTGGAACCCTGAATTAGTGGCTTGTTAGAAAACCAGCCGTCAGTGAATCCATTTCTATTTGCAGATTGCATGAGAGTTTCTACAGTGCCAAAGTAGGTGTTCATTCAGAGAACAGAGAAACAGAACTGGTTCCCATGGTGGGATACGGTTGAATGGAAGAGGTTTTGCCCTGTCACACACACAGTCTTGAGTTCAAATTCTACGTCCTTGTTTCACAAAATGTTTCTTCAGCAGAGAGGCTGTTCTACACTGTGCCTTTAGCCCTTACATTTCTTTCTCTGAAGGCAGAATAAAATGAAGTGAGCTGGAACGACTGCAGGCCTGCAGGCCAGGCTAGCTATCAGGCTTGCTTTCCTGGCTGTGTGCAGTTACTGGGTAGTTAAAGAAGGCATGGGGCTGCTTGATCTGCAGAGCTTTAAAATACGTAGAAATTCCCCCTAGGCGAGTGGCAGGAGGCACTGTGGGGCGGGCGACAGAGGCAGGTCCGGAAGACCTGGTTGTGGGAGCTGAGACCAGCTGTGGGATGCCAGCTTCGCTCAGAGCCACCAGAACTTTTCCTTTCAAAGACAGGAGAGCGCGCGTGGGGGTTGGCCTGGCTAGGTTCTGAGGCTTGTGGCTTCACTCCACCCACGGCCTGATACTCCGGGGAGAAAGAAGGACCACCGAAGATACGCGGGCAACCAGCCACGCGTGGAATCTTGGGACCATATGCGCGCATTCACAGAAACTCTGAACACACCCAGGGGGAACCACCCCACCATCCACACGAAGTCCTGCGGGCCGCCCGCGCGCGCAGTCAACACGCACTACCCCTCTCCCCGCCCCCCCCCCCCCCGCGCGCACAAGGGCACACGCAGCAGCCACTCGTGCCGGGCGCCTGTGCGCGCGCTCGCCCTTGGGCGCTCCTGAGTGTGTGCACCCCTAGGCTCCCTGCGCTCCTAGGCGAGGGGGAGGAGTGGCTGCACTGCGCGGTAGACCGGCTGGCGGGCGGGTCGAGGAGCAGGGAGGGGAGAGGAGGGAGGGGGCCCTGGCCGGCGGAGGAGGAGGGAGGCGAGGAGGCGGCTGTAGCAGCGCACGGCGGCGGTGGCGGAGGTAGCGGCGGCGGCGACGGCAGCGGCGCGGAGAGCTGGAAGCTGGAGCCCAGAGCTCGGCCGGGTAGCGTGAGAGAAGCAGCCGCAGGAACTGCAGCCCTGCTAGCTTGGGCCGAGCCCAAACACACCGGCCTGGCTGGTCCACGCCAGCCGCAGGTGGGAAAGGTCTAGAATGAGGGGCGAGGGTCTCTCGGTAAGGGGCCGAAGCTGAGCAGAGGGGTTGTCTCCTCCTTCTGTTCCCTAGACAGTGGCTGAGCATGGAGCTGTCCCCCCCGCAGTCCTCCAGAGATGCTGGAGTCGGATTGCCCGTCACCCCTGGAGCTGAAATCAGCCCCTAGCAAGAAAATGTGGATTAAGCTACGGTCTCTGTGAGTCTCTGGCGGGGGAATGTGGAGGGGGGAGGGGGATTTGAACTCTCTGCGTGTGTGTGGTGCTGCAACTGGAGCCAGGCAGGTAGATTCTCTTGGGCACACATGTTGGCAGGTGCGAGGAAACATGGCCCTGACATCCTTGTCCAGGTCACATGTGTGGGACATCTGCAGAACAAGCCTGTTGGTTAGAGTGGGTTTAGGAGTTGCAAAGCTTGTGCTTGTGTTTGTGGCTCTTTGGGTGACAGGCTGACACGCAGCAGCGTGAAGAGGCAGCACACTGTATGTGCAGTGTGACAGGACTGCAGACAGGCAGCATTCAGGAGGTGCCAGGCTGACTCACACATATCCATGTGCAGGGGTGTGCAGATGTGAGACCCATCACATGCAGTGTGCACGAGTGTTCATGGGTCACAGAGGTGTGAAGAGTGCTTGCACACAGATGCAGATCTAGTGCACAGAGATACTTCTGCCAACCTGTGGGTTCTATGTGTCTTCTTTGGGATTGGTAGTTCTTCCTCCTGTATCCTACAGGGAGCAGGATGAGATGCCCTACACTTAAGAAGATCATCTGCTTTGGTGTCTGGAAATTGCATATTAAATGGTCGGGAGGAGTGGGTGGAACCTTCACCTGGGAGCTAGAGGAGGGGGTGATAGTGAAGAAGATTGATTGATTGACAGGAACAATGTAATTGGCTTAATCAAAGCCTTTTTATTTATATAGGATCTCTCAGGATCTTCAAGCACATGTAAGCTTCTTTCCTTATTGTGGGACTAGAGTACATGGAGAAGATTAAAAGAGGAGAGGACAAACTCAGGTGTTTCATGCACCATTCTGAGGGAGAAAAGGAAGTTTTCTTCCTGCCCCTCAAAGCAGAACAGGATTGGGTCATGTACCATGTTTACCTCCCAGGCAGGTGCCATTGGGTAATCTCTAGAGTCTGTGGAATCTTAGTCAGGAGATAAGAAAAGATGCACATCTACCTGAGAGATTCCCTACAGCTCTAGGAAAAGAGGGGATAAATAGGAAACAAAATGGTAACCATGCCTGAACCCTGTTCTCTAGTTCCCTCAGCAGCAAGCCTTTCCTTTCTGGGTTCTGACAAAGGGAGGGATGGAGGTAGGAAGTGGACAGATTTTTACCATGTCTGTCTTGTTCTTCAAGTATTTTACCAACGGCAATGAGCTGATGGTTTTATATTGGGCAGGTGAGTCTGATTTACGTGCTTGCTGCTTACAGAGGCCTAGGGGGGATGAGGATGAGGCGCAGTGGGCAACAAGGCTTGGAATCCAAATGTGCTCCTTTGTCCCCCTCCTTTGCTGCCTCTGGCCGATGCAATTTGCTGGATTCTCTGAAGCGCAACCTTGGAATGAGTTCTAGGATGAAGAAATGGAAAACCGGATTGAACTGATTTTTGTTGAGTGGGTCTTGATAGAAAAGGATACTTTGCCAATGGTAGCTAAGCTGAGGAGAGAGTGTCAGGTGAGGAAGTAGCTGAGAAGAAAGATGAGGAATCAGGGGCTACAGACAGAATTCCAGCGTTTCAGGACAGCACTAATGGCTGACCATACATTCTCTTGGCTCTCATTCTAGGTAGCAGGACCATGTAGTAGAATGGGTTTCCCCATTTTCATCACCCTCCACACTTTTCTAACCAAGAAAAAAAAATTCCTGAAAATTAATGACTGTTTCCCTCTTTGGTGTGAGAAAAGAGAACTCTGAGGTGGTACTGAACTCTGGAGAGAGAAAGCAGTGGAGGTTTCCATAGTGCATTTGTTGAGATGACCTTACATGGTGGGCAAGGATCAGTGACCTCATTGGTTAGATAACTTTGGTCTATCTCACTTCAGCAAGCTGGTCTTAAGAAATACTAGCTAGCTGATTATTCATCCCTCGGAGTGGATTCTCAGTTTCATTTTCTCAAGGCAGAGAAAGATTTAAAGGTAGAGCCCAGGTTGATGGCTTTCTGGATTTGCTTTGTTTGAATATTGAGAAGGCTTTGACAACCTGAAGAAGAATTTCTGGGGCTCTCTCTCTCTCTCTCTCTCTCTCTCTCTCTCTCTCTCTCTCTCTCTTTCTTTCTAGGTGGGAGGAGTTTCCCAGCCCTCTAGTCATTGTTTCTAAAGAGGTGAGAAAGGAGGAATTCCCTAAAATGGAAATGGAGCCTCCCTTCTCTCTCATGGGTGAGGGTAAAAGAGGTTATTTAGTCTGGAAACAGGGAGGTAGACACGACTGTCTCAGGTCTGGGCACTGAATGGAAATGGAGACAGATGGAATTTATACATATCTGACTCTTTCTGTATGTATCTTGGTTCCCAAACACAACACATCCTACCCCCTACCCTCTTTAAAGTTCTAATCTAGGAATACAGACTTTTAGGGTGCTTTTGCTCTTGACACAAAACCTCTACTAATCCAATTGTTCAGGGTAGTATCTTGTTAAAAAGAACATCCAGGAATCTCATTCCTCATACTAGAATCCTGTTGAGGATCAACTAAGAATCTGGGACTATATGAGTTAGGGAAGGTTCCAGCAGTGGGATTTTACTTCTGGCTAGAAGGAAAAAAAAATTCTAACTCAGGAGAAATGCAGTCTGAAAATGAGGAGCTAGTCATGTTGATTTCAACATCTCCAGCTGAATAAGAACAATTTGACTTGGCTGTCCACCCTTATCTACGACCAGAGGGCATTGGGGACTGTGGGGAAAGATACTAGAACTAGATGTAGAAGGAATTTTCAGGATCTGTTTTGAATCAAGAAAAACCCTGATTGGTTTTGCTGCTTTTGCTCATTCATTCATTCATCCATTCATTCATTCAAGATCAGTCTGGGTGTCTCGCTCAAGGCAAGTAGAATACAAGGCTTGTACTGCTAGATGAAGTGAATATGCTTCCTGCCCTCGTGGAGAGATGGGGAAGCAAACCTTTGCTCATCTTGCTATACTTATACAAGAGGTAAAATTCTGCCACTCTGTGTTTCTGCCCAAGTCTTTCTTTTGGGGGTCATCCACAAATGAAAACAAAGATGTGGATTCTGTCTCCCAGGGCATACAAGTATCACTCTCATCTCTGCCCTAGTTTCTGTCAGGATTTTACATTTTACAGATAAAAATTCCTTCTGTGTGTGGGACAGTGTAGGCACAATCTTCTTTTCTGTCCCCTGCTCATTCTCAGGACCCCAGAGGTTCAAGGTCATAACAGCTAAGTCTAGAACAAGGATGAGTTTGAAATGATTTTTGCTTATTTTTGTTTCATCTGAGTTTCATGTGGCACCTTGAACAAAACAGGCTCTCAAGAAATACTATTGTAAGGGAATGAAGAAAGAAAGGAATTAGTTATGTATGGGTGAAGTCATGGAATCCAGTTCTGTTGCTGACTCTGTGGTATGTGTGTTTACCTCCACACAGAAGGGAGGGGTGAGCAGGAAATGGAGGTAAAAGAAAGGGAGATGGCATGGTTGCTGTGTTTTCAGGGGTGGGACCTCAGATCAGAGTCAGGAACTGAATGAGTTACAGAGATATAAAAGCTGTGTTTCGTGTGAACAAGAGACTGAAATTGTGAGTGTGAAACATGTATACCTAGAAGTCCGGGTAGAGGGTGACCACGCTGGAAGCACAGCTCAGTGACGATGTCTCTTTTTTTTTATGGTTAGGAATGGTGTGCTTGACAGTTAATATTCTGGGAAGGTATGCTCTTACCTGAATGCCTTATATGGTTGTAGGCATGGATGAGATGATGTATAAGTGCATGTGAGTGAACATGTTAGTAATGGGATATGATGTATATGTGATCTTTTGTATGTATTTGTGACACATTCATATATTTTGGCAATCCTGAGGGAGATCCAGAGGACAGCAGGAGGAATCTGAGGGACTAGATCCAGATTCTCATTGATTGATTCTGCCATTGGTTCTCATGTTGTATATGCCCCATCCAGTAATCTTATGTGACTCTTACTGGTATTGTAAATCCTGCGGTCATTCACCCATTTCCTGCATATAGCTGCGGGGCTGCTGTGAAGATTGCAGGATGAACTGTGGCTCCTCCCACCTCTGGAGAACAGGAGCACCAGGCCTCTTCGACCTCAATGTGAGGTGTTTTTTTTTTGTTTGTTTGTTTTTGTTTTTCTGTCTTCTCTGAACAAGCCCTCTCTCCTTCATTTATAGCTATCATCCAGGAAATCTCTCCTTCTTGGTTTTTATACCCCCTTTCTCACCAGGCATTTCCCATCTCTACTTCCTTCACAGCACTGTGTGAATGAGGACTGAGTGGCATCTAGGATGTAGAGGGAGGGGGAATTCTGCAGTAAGATGGGGAGAGGCCCAGAGACAGGCCAACTCAAATTCAGATTAAAAAAAAAAAAAGAGCTTCCCACATGTCTGGTCTGAATAGGTATGTGGAGATTGGTGACAGCTGAAGGGCAGAGAGAATATCAGGAGGTGAGTTTAGGCTCAAATTCCCACTCTTACAATCGTGTGCTGTGTGATCTTGAACTCTCAGTCTCTGTTTTTTGATATTATTCATATGAAAGGGACTTTAAATGATTAAAGTCTGGAGATCTTTCAGCCTGGGGGAGCTTGCTTTGTGAAGGAATGAATGGGGGACTAATGACTGGATGGAAGAAAAAGATGAAGATTCAGGAGGCAGGAACTTGAAATATCAAGTTAACTGTAGCATGATTTGGTAGAGTCTTGCTGATGAGTGATTCCATGGTAGGGTGAGGACATGTGTCTGAGCTCAGTGAATGAGAGGCTAATGGGGCTGGAGGGAGGATACACAGTGAAGGGTGTGGGTTACTGTGAAAGGAAAACAGGAGTCTTTGTTACCTAGTCCTAGTGGCTGAACAGGACAAAGATGGAACAATCGTAGTTCTGAGCAAAGGTCAGCATGGGAAGCAACCTTCCCCTTTTACATTCATCCTAAATACTTGGCTTGGAGTAATATCATCAGGCTGATCATATCCTTCAGCTACCTGGACCTGTGGAGAACCGGGGCGGGGAAGGAAGTTCTCACTCTTGGGTCAGCTCTTCTTCCTACATTCTCAGCTATGGCTCAGGGAATTTCTCTTCCCTAGTTTTTATAGTCTCCCTCTTCTACCCCATGTTTTCTATCTCTACTTTAATTTTGTATTTCATCTACTTTTTATTTTAGAAGGACTCTAAAAGTCCTTTAGAACCCCAATACTATTATGCTTGCCCAAGAGCCCAGGAAGCAGGCTGGGGAGACAAGGTGGTTCTACATGAGGTTGCACTTGTCATTTTTGCTCAGAAGAAAGTGAAGAGGTTGGGTATGCAATAGACCTGGAAGGCCAGGTGGATTCAGTTAGAGAAAAGCCTGGACCTCTCTAGACGTTTCCCCTCTCATTCCCTCTCAGAATAGAATGGAGGAAAAGAAAATCTTGAAAACAGGTGTGGTAGTGCATACCCATGATCTAAGCACTTGGGAGAATTTAAGGTCAACTTGGGCTACATGAGACTCTGTCTCTAAAATCAAAAGACCAACTAGCCAGCCAGCCAGCCAGTACCAAACCCTGACAAGAGGTTTTGCTTGTCTTTGAGTCAGCAAAGGAATGGTTGAGGAAGTCTCTAAGGCCTCTGTACTCTTCCTTCTTTCTCTTTGACTCACACCATCTTCTCCCTTTGCCCCTTTGCCCCCATCCTTCTTGGGTTTCCCTTCTTTCCTACACTAATTTTTCCTCCTTTCCTGTATTGCCTTCTTTGTCCCTTTTGTCTTCACTTACCCTCATGCTTTCTTTTTTTTTTTTTTGGTTTTTCGAGACAGGGTTTCTCTGTGTAGCCCGGGCTGTCCTGGAACTCACTCTGTAGACCAGGCTGGCCTCGAACTCAGAAATCCGCCTGCCTCTGCCTCCCAAGTGCTGGGATTAAAGACATGCGCCACCACTGCCCGGCTGCCACCCCTCATGCTTTCAATCTCCTACTCATCCTCATTCCTGGCTGGGATCCAGGGAAACTCTGGGGAGGCTTCCATCATCTAGGTGTTGCTGTGGTGACAGTGGGGCAAGTTGGCTGCAAGACACCCTTTGGAGCCTCTGCAGGGCCTCTCTTTTGCCTGACCAGCAACCTCATCCTCTCAGCTCCTCCAGGGAAGAAGCCAAGTAATTGCCTTTGAATCTCAAGGGGCTGTTTTTCTCAGGTATGAAAGTTGAGTAGCTATTTTCCCACTCTCTTCAGGACAGCTTCAGAGAACGAGGCATAAAATGAGGGCAGCAGGTGGGGTGGAGGTGAGATACTAGGAAGGCTGAAAGTTGTTAGATATAAAGATTGTCCCCTAAGGAGGGAAGACAGCTGGTCCAAGAGAGCTGGGAGAGAGTTCTGGAAAGAGCTGAGATGGGATTCATAGGAGGAAGAGGTCCTGTTGTGGTAAGAAGAAAAGTGGTTGTTAAGCATTCATTGTAGTCTCCCCAAGTGGTGTTTGTTAGCCATCCTCCCTCTGTTGTTGTAGTAGATTCTGCACTCTTTCATCCCCCAGCTCCTGCTCTAACTGTGGTTCTTATTCCTGGTTGTGAAGAAAACGTAAGGTAAGATTCTGCTTCAACACATGAGATCTTAGTAAACCCCAGAGGGGCATTGATGGAGTTTGTCAGAGAGGAAGGCCACGGTGTATCCAGAGATGCCTGTGGATAGGACTGGGAGAAGAGTCAGGAGTATTTAGGGTTGCTTTTGGCTGAGTGGGTTCTCAGGTCAGTTGAATGCACAACTGCAGTGCAAAGTCAGATTTGCAGGTAGTTACAGTGGCTGCAGTGGACTATGAGGCTGCCAGCTGGTACTGGCATTGTTTTGGCTGGGAAAGGAGTGGGGCTTCTGGGTCAGGTGCCTGGGGAAACTTTTACAGACAGAATCTAGGGCCTATGAAGATTCCCCTTTCCTTCTACATTCTCAGCTTCCCACTCCCTTCTTTATCAGCCATGCAACATATACCCTGGCATCTGTTCCCTAGTTCTGTCCTCTATGTCCACCTTGTTTGGAAACTCCCTTCAGCCTGAGCTGAGTGAGCACACTTGCCAAGTTTCAGAGCTTGGAGCATATGCACCAAGCTGGAGCTTTAGGAATTCCAACCTGGAAGATGTGTAATATCTCCTCTGCTTGCCTTTGAAATGTCAACAAAGTTGGCTGTTGTTTTGATTGCTGCAGAATGTATTGAGGGTAGATATGTAGGAGAACTCCTTGGGAAATTCACAGAGGTTAGGAAAAAGGAAGCTACCATCTTCCATTAAGACCTGGTAAATGCTGATTTGGGGGAAGCAGTAAGTTAGTCAGAAAGGAAGAACCTGAGAATCAAGGCCAAGATACCCTGCTTCACTGTTGCTTGCAATGCTAGGCCCTGAACTCAAGAGCAACATGGGCTATAGAGGAAACAACTCATTCCTAGTGCTAGTTGATAGGATGGGGGAAAGTACCGGGACCAATCTGCAGTCCTGCTGACCCAGCATTCCGCTGCTCCACACACCTGCAATCATTTTTGCCAAACTTCTAGCTCTTACCCATCTTAGATTGCTTTGAGCATCTGGTCAGTCTCCTAGAAGCAGAACATCTGCTGGAGACATCTGCTGGGATATGGTCTAGAGGACTAGTGGGGTGGTTTGTGGAGGTAGTCAATAAGTGCAGGGAGACTCCACAGTGCAAGGAGAGGGGCCAATGAACACATGAGCTGGAGAAGCATTCTTTTGGATGTCCAGGCACCTCCTCTCTCATCTTTCTTCACCTTGTGTTATTGCCAACCTTTCCCAATTACTCCCTTTTTCAAGGGCTGGAGTCTGAGGGAGAGGTGGTATATTTGCGTGCTATATCCAGACAGGCACTGGGAAGTTAGGTTCGTATTAGTCTGATCTAAAGCTGGAACTGCTTAAATTGTTTCTTTCCACAGCACAGTCTGTGCTGTGCTGGGGCTGTTGCTAGGAACAACTGTTAGAAATGGCTTCTAGTTAGGGGACTGGGGAGTTGTGTTCATACACGGGCAAGGTAGACGCAGACCTCATCACTCTGTGCCTCAGTGTTTTTTTCTGGCCATCTTCTGTAGCACCTCCCAAATTTCTTTCTTTTCCTGTTTGCCTTCCAGGACCTTCTACACTTTTATCTCATCTCTTTTTGCTCTTTTGGGCTTCTGTCTAACTCACCAACAGTACCGTCTACCAGGATGGGCAAGTATTGGCAGTATATCTTCTCCACCCCCTTCTCTGTCCAGTGCCTAGAGATCTCCTATGGCTGCCATGACTACTGTGTCAACCTGAGGTCTGCCATCTTCCAGAATGGCATCTGAATTCTGCCACTAGGGGGGCTATTTTTATCTATGGAGCCACCCCCGCCACTCTGCCCAGCCAGCTGCCAGAACTAGGGCTGCTCAGATAGCAATGGGAACCAGGGAGCGAGGGGAATGTGTGGCAAAGTTCTGGTTGCTCTTGGATTCTGCAACCCCATGCTCTACATGGTCCCTGCCTCTGCTTCTGCTGCCTTCCAGCTCTTGTGGACTTACAGGGAAAGAGAAAAGCCCTAGACACTTGGAGAGACTAGAGGTTTTCCCATGCATAGTTCAGGTTCCATTTGATGACTGCATGAGAAAATTGGGTCCTGGGCACTAGTGGGCATCTGGGACTTTGTTTATGGAAGCCTCTCAATGAATATTTGAAAACTAACTAAAGGATTGAACTAACGCAATAAACTTCTGGATGGATATACCACTGTATAGTTCTCAAAGTGCTCTTGTAACTCAGATCCTCACTAGATGTCTAGGAAGTGTTTATTATTTACCGGATTTAAACATGGAAACTAGAACTCGGAGAGATTTTCCCGTGGTCCTACACAGTCAGCAAAAGCAAGGCAAATAAATTCTCCTGAGTTTTACTCAAGTCATTTTAAAATGAAATTTAGCTGATGTCCTTGTTTATTTGTTTCCAGTTTCTATGATTTTTGGATCCTTGAAATTAGCTAATCTCTTCCCCAATAGCCTCTCCTTCCCCCTCCTCTCCTTTTATCTGACCAGAACCAATTTTTGTCCTCTTTGCCAATAATTAGTCCTTGATACACAGGGGGAGAAAGTTGGGTGTGGTCAGGACTAGGAGGTACTGTGTTTGGGCTTTTTCTACCCCTAAATTTGAGGGGTAATGAAAATACAAATGGATATTGTAAGAGAGGAGGAAGAGACCTTAAAGGAGGGGAGTGGAAGAGAGCAATAGAATACACAGGACATGAAAGCAAATGGGGAGAGAATTTGGAGGGGAAGAGGGCTTAGCAAGAAGAATCAAGAAGGATGGGAGAGAGCAGTGGAGGAGAGGGGTGAATCAGAGCAAAGCATAAAGCCAGGTATGGTAGCACATATGTTTAATCCCAGCACTTGGAAAGCAAAGGAGTTCGTAAGTTTGAGGCCAGCCATCATGAGTTCCTGGGCTATAGAGAGAGACCCTGTGATGAACAACAACAACAACAACAGACCCCAACCAACCAACCAACCAACAAAACCAAAAAAACCAAAAGCAAAGCAGATTGACACATTTTGGAAGTGCCATAATGAAACTTGTAACTTTTTATATTAACATAAACATTAATAAAAATCTATGAAAGCGCTGAAGGGAAATTGACACTGGACTTCTTGTGGGGTCTTTATATCTCGGTCCTTCCTCCTAGCCAGATGACTTAGCTCAGTTAAAGGTAAGTGTGGATTCAGGCTTCAGTTCAGGGTGAGGATGAATGTATGAATCCTCTCACCACAGGAAACTGGATGGTGATTGCCCCTAAATCTCTCCTTACTAGGAACTGTCTACAATCACAGGCTGGAGTAGGTGACACAGTGTATTGTATAGAGTGAGCAGTCATTTGTCCAGACATCTTTGCTGCTGTTAAACAAGAGAGCAGAAGGATGACGAGATAGCCTCTTCAAGAATTTCCCGTTTAAATTAATGTCTACCTCTCAGTGGGAAAGTTGAGATTAGCAGAGGAGGGCTGCAGGCAGGAGACCTAGCACAGCTTGGATGCTGCTGTTTGGGACTGAGTGCAGCTGGCTGTCACCTGCTCCTCTCTCACCCATCCTTCGCAGTCAGCATGGGAAAAACAAGCCAAATGGCTTGGCCAGAGACTCTGATGCTGGGTCTAATCCTTTCTTTCTGAGAGCACTAAGCAGCTGGTGGCTGTGGTAGGGAGGGTGAAGGCAGTGGGCACAGAGAGTGGTAGGTCCCCTTTCCTCTCCCTCCTTGGCCACCACTCCTCTAGAGAGCAACCGTGGGTCTTTAACCTCTGCCACTCGTCTGCAGTTCACTTCCACTTGTCCCACCGCTCAGAGCCTCTGAGAAACAGCAGGTTCTTAAACTTCGTTTGTTTATACTCCTTTAAGGCCTTGGCACAGTGACAGTCTTTTTTATTTCTCTGCTTCTGAGCGGTAGGGAAGGAGGGAAAAGACCCGGTCATAAAACCCAGGCTCTGGGTCTGTTTCTTTTCTCTTTTTTTTTCCCTCCGGCCACACTAGTCCCTGTGAGCCCTTTCTCTCATTCCTCGCCTATAGAACGACCCTAGATTTGAGGATACGTTTTGTTTCAACCCTCCTACCTCCTCCTTAACTCCGCCCCAACCCAGGGGACCAATCATAGCCCCAATGAGCATTGTATTGGTGATGTCATCTTGCAGCCAATCCGGAAGCTGTTAGGGCTGTGTGCATAGTCCACTTGGCGATGAAAAGGCCAGGCTCTTTCCTGCCGGATGTCAGGAGGGGAAAGAGGGTCTTGGTCCTCAAGGTCTCCTGGGAGCCTTATTTCGCCCCTCCCAGGATCAGTCATTTCTCCTTCACTTCTGACCAGTGTTAACCTCATTCTGGTTAAATCACGGTGTCCCCCAGTCTCCGTATGTAAGATGAGAAAATCAGGGCTAGGAGTAATTTGGCCAGGCTGGTGTTTTGTTTTGATTTATTTTTGGTTGTTGTTTTCTGCAGTCCCCGCCCACCCCCTCCAATTCTCTTTGTTTGAACAAGTCCCCTCACCCCCACCCCGACTTTTCATTCACTATATAGTGGGGTGCACTTTTCTGACAGTGAGCCTTCTCTGTCCCCTAACTTCTGCAAGACCCTTCCCAAATGCAAGTAATTCTGTGTGGCCCTCCTGCCTTTAGCATTCTCTCAGGTACGCTAAGGATCCTGGAAGAATGGGCCTAGAAGAAGCCTGAATTTGTAGGAGCTGGACCTGCTTAGCCCCTATGGTCTCTGGCTGGGCCCCTTCCACTCCTACTATAGACTTCTCTGTGATTCTGGATGGTTCTCTGTTCCTGCCTCCGGACATTGCCTGCTAATCCCTTTTTTCCCAAAGAGGAGCCCCACCTCCTTAGAGCAAGGGGCTGGCCTGTGCTATTTCTGGCCTTTCTGGGACTCTTCTGACAGCAGATTCTTGTTTTCAGTCTGATTCAGATGTGAAACTTTTCCCGCGGCCTCTCACCCAGTTCCTGTGGGCTAGGTCTCTGTCTCATCACCCCTCTAGCCAGGCCCTTTCTGTTCCCTGTTCACAAAGTGCTCTCTGGTCAGTTTCTCAGTTCTGCTGGGATCTGGAAGAGGAAGTTGGGGGTTCAAGAGGGCGTTGTTCCCCAGTAGGGGCTCTTGTGCCCTGGGGTCAGCCTTTTGATACTTTGAAGTAGGGAATTTTGATTTCCATGGCAAACCCTGTTCCTGTCCAGAGGAGTCACCTTCAGGGCCCCATCCTCAGGTAGGTGCCAGGGAGAGGGGAGGAAAAAGGGGGCAGGAGGAGAGGGGGAGAGGGCAGGAAGGGGGACAGGAGGAGGGGCACAGGAGTGAGGACAGGTTGCTTGTGAACTCTCATTTCCATTTCTCTGTTATTTATCATATCTCCTATTTCCATCTCTCTGCTATTTCTGCTTGACTATGACAGGTATTTTCACAGGGGTTCTCTCTGTTCTTTCTGATCCCTAGCATCCTTAAGATCTTATATGTCTGCACCCCCAACCCCCAGCCCTCATCTCTTTCTTCTCTCCCCTCACTCTGTAGGCCAGATTGGCCTTGAACTCATGGCGTTCTTTCTGTTTCTGCTTCCCAAGTGCTGAGATTGAACTATTGCAGGTATGAACTATTAAGCTAGGACTTTGTTTTTTTTTTTTTTTTAAGTCCACAATACTGGATGGGAGCACAGGGCCTTGTACATGTTAGGTAAGTGCTTCACCAGTGAGCTACTATGCCCCAACCCTTTGTTTATTCTCCCCCCACCTTGAGGCAGTCTTTTTCTAAGCCCCTGTCTACAGAGGACTTTGTGGCAGTCTTGGAAATGCTTTGGAAATCCCCAGATGGCCTGTTACATCTGTAGAAATGGGCTGGAGGGGGCTTCAGTCTTCTCTGTGGTAGGGCCATTATTTCCAGAGTCTTTCTTCCAACTAGAGTTAGGGAAGATTGGGCCTGCCAGGGTCAAGATTGGAGGGCACTAAAAGTAAAGAAGGAA
The DNA here is from genome assembly GCA_021653895.1 of Mastomys natalensis. Lineage (NCBI taxonomy): Eukaryota > Metazoa > Chordata > Mammalia > Rodentia > Muridae > Mastomys > Mastomys natalensis. The sequence continues at coordinate 622,443 of JAJTUV010000895.1, forward strand.
GAAAGTGATGGTGAAACAGGTATAGCTGAGAGTGGCAGGAATTCTGGGAAACTTCAATTTTCCTGGAAGTTTGATAAGGGCTGGTCAGAAGAGAGAATCTCTTCTTCTCAAGGAAAGGGGCTTTTCAGGGTCAGGCTCTCTGAGATCTGAAACAGAGGGCTGGACTAGAAGTGTTATAGGGGAAGAAAAGGACTTTCTGTAGCTAGTGAGGCACAGGGAATCTTCTCTTTGAAGGACTTTGAGATAAAGAAGCCGGTTGTGTGTGTGTGTGTGTGTGTGTGTGTATGTTTATTTGGCTTTAGGAAGGTGCAGTTCAGTACCTCTCAGCTGCCCAAGTCCAGCTCCTTTTCTTGAATTCCTTTTTATCAAATTTACTCTTTAATCTTTCTTCTTCCCCTCCATGCCTTTCTGGTGTCTGGATCATGTTTTGTTCAGACTTCCAAGAAGCTCCTAGCAGCCAAAGAAGGTAGAACTTGAATAGACTGTTTAAAGTCAGAAGCCTGGTTGGGTAGTGTCATTTTGTCAGGTGGCCTTTCACCTAATTAGTCTTCCCAAATCTCCTCTAGTTGATGAACTTGCTCTAATTATGGAGACCAAGTAAACCAGGCACTGTTTGTACCACATTGATAATTGCCATCCCTATAGCTCACTGACAGGTCCAGAGAACAGAACACTTTAGGTGGTACTGGCTAAGGCTATGGTGCAATGTCCTGTGTCTCTCAACATGCTAATTACACTGTCAGACTTGAGCTGTCCTAATACCACCAATGTGTGGGGACATAGGTAGATCCCTTAATTTAGTGTGAGTTGTTGGCCTTGCCAACCTGAAACTGACAAGTCCTGTGATCTTAGGCTATAGGCACTTTCCTAAGATGCTTGCTCACAGGCATCAAATGAGGTTTTAAATTGTATAGTCACTAGTCACTAGCGTTTTCTGTCTTCTCCATTTAAAATGGATTTCTTCTCTTGAGCTGGGATTGAACAGGCAAGTGCTTGCTGGATTTAAAGGACTGTGGTTGGGGCAGAGTGGGAGCCAGTGACAAGGAAATGGTAAGTGGCTCAGGGAGTAAAGAGCTTCTGGAGCAAACCTGATGCCCTGACTTCAGTCCCCATAACTCATGTGATGGTCAAAGGGAGAGAATGGAGTACACAAATTGTCCTCTACTTTACACACATCTCTCTCTCTCTCTCTCTCTCTCTCTCTCTCTCTCTCTCTCTCTCTCACACACACACACACACACACACACACACACACACACTAATAATACATTTAAAAAATGTAATAAATTTTAAAAATGCATGCCTTCCTTTGGTCTAGCAAATGTGCAATGAGGTTTAGAATCTACTAATTTAGAACTGTGATCCAAGGTGATACTGGTATCTGCTGTCTCCAGACCACTTTTATCTATCTATCTATCTATCTATCTATCTATCTATCTATCTATTTGGGAGTGGGTGTTGAGACAGGGTTTCTCTGTGTAGCCCTGGCTGTCTGGAACTCACTCTGTATACCAGCCTGCCTTTGAACTCAAAGATCCACCTGAATTTGCCTCCTAAGTGCTGGAATTCAGGCATGCACTATCACTGCCTGGCTTAGACTGCTTTTTAAAAAAATATTTTGCTTTTATGTATATGTGTGTATGATTTTGTGCATGGTATGTGTATACCAAATGTGTGTGTGTGTTGCCTGTGGAGGCCAGCAGAGGGTGTTAAATCCTCTGGAGCTGGAAGAACAAATGTGCTAGGAACTAAACTCAGGTCCTCTGGAAGAGTAGCTAAGCACTCATCCACTGAGCCATCTCTCCAGTCTCTCCTGGCCACATTTTATTTTTTTATTTATCTCCAGTCACATTTTAATACATATTGAGTAAGAATTTGACCTGTCCAAGGATTTCTCAATAGTGAGTTGAACTGGATACGCTAAAACTTACGTGGTAAACATGTCAAGGGATTGTTTGGTTTGGAAATGGTTCGCTTTCCCACATTTTCTCCCTCTTTGGGCCATTGTGAGGATAAATGAGATAAAACATGGGAAAACATTTTCAAATGTAGAGCTGGCTGCATTGTTAGCAGTTATGCAAATGAATGCAAATGAGAATGTGGGTGTGGCTGTTCATTGGGAGCCAGACCTTGCATTTCCTAGCTTAGCTGGAAGACAGTGGTGGCATTGAAGGCTGGGTCAGGTTTTTTGGTTGAAAGGGAGTTGGGGGCAGGCAAGTGAAGTAGCAGATTAGGATTGGAATATGAGGAAAACTGAATCACAGGCTGTAGAAGAGGCCTTTCTTTCTGTTTTGTGTGTGCCTATTCCAAAGCCCCCAGTTACCCGGACTAAGTAGAGAGGGAGGCCCTGTCTGGGCTCAAAGAGTACCCTTTATGTTCTGTGATTTTCTGGCAGTTCTTAACTGGTGGACCTTTCTTGTTTATTTGTCTGGGAAAGCCTTCCAAGATATCTAGTCCCTTTTCTGTTTCTCTTTCCCTTATGTAGCAGGAGTGGACTGAGCTTTCCTAAACCTATCCTCCTTGTCAGACAACTGACTTTTTCTACATGGAACCAGTGAGGCATGGGTAATGAGGTGGGCAAGAGCCTACTCAGGAGGCACAGGGACTCCTCCTTCCAGCTCCCCACCCCTAGACTGGCCCCTTTCCCTTCTGCCCTATTTACTCTCAGACATGTGGGCCAGGACTGCTGGGCTCTGAGGTGAGTCTTGGCTGGTGATACTTCCTGGGGCTAGCTGTTTTGAGCTTCTATTCCAAAGCTGCTGAGACCCCAGGTTTCTATAGCTGATTCTGTTCAGGAATGCCATTGTTCTCCCTCCCCTCCCACCCCCCCTTCCCCGGCATCCCTGGGAATTGATGCTAATTTCAGCCTCTGGTCCCTGACTCATTCTTTTTTCCTCCCTGACTCACAGTGTGACCTTGGATTGCTGAAACCCCTTTCAGTGGGAAGTTGTCCTAGCTACTGTCTTACCCAACCTGTATGGGAGAGCCTGTGTATAAAGAAGTGAATGTTGGGAGGGTGGTGATTCCTTTCTTCAAAATCACCATCTAGAGCCAAAGTGTCATTTGCAACTCCGAGCTGCTTTTTCTAGTGATGTGTTTATAAAAAGATAAAGAGATAAAGAGAATATGTTCTGATGTGTGGAGAGGTATGGGGGAAGGGGATGTCTCAGCGGGGCCCATGCTGAGGCATCCCTCCCCTGAGGGACCAGCCATACACCTGTATAGAATAGAGTTTATTCAGGGCGTGGGGAGGGGAGCCAGGAGGGGTAGTAGAGGCAGAGAGAGAGAGAGAGAGAGAGTAGAGAAGTAGAGGAGTAGAGGCCGGCCATGAGCACGTGGAGAAGGGGGAAGGGAAAGGGGAAGGGGAGAGGGGACAGGGAGAAGCAAGAGGCAAGAGAGGTGCAAGAGATCAAGAGAGAGAAGGGGGAGCAAGCAGCCCCTTTTATAGTGGACCAGGCCTACCTGGCTGTTGCCAAGTAACTGTGGGGGTAGAGTTCAGACAGAATGCTAACAGCTAGACTTTCTAGAAACCTCTCAGTTAATAAGTGACCCCCAGAATTCAAAGCTGCAAAGTGCGAAGGGCCTGTCCCCTTGGGGAAGGCATCAGATGAATGAGAACCTGGCTTCACCCAACCATTTTGCAAGGGTAAAACTTTCGCTGGGCCAGAGACAGGGCATGAGGCTATCTGTGGCATGAGCCTGGACAGCCAGGGGTTAACTTGCTTTGTCCTGGTTGATGGATTCTGGAATCATAATCCATTAGCTCTGCCTGCGTGGAGTGAGGCCAGGCAAAAGCATTCAGATTGGTCTTTGTTCTGTGCCTTTGCCATCCTTGCCAGGATTGAGGGGCTGTGGCTGTGTTCCCCCTCCCTGCCTTGACCAAAATAATGAAAGGATCCTGGGGACTGTTTTGATTGGTGTTGATCCCAAAGCCATCTCTCCTAGGGAAGTATTGAGACTGTGAAACAAATCATCTCCAGAAATATTTCCTCCTGAGGCTGCCACCTGCCTAGACTAAAACTGTGGGGGTTTATTAACTTATAGGTAGACACCGTAGCCTGGCGTGAAAAACACTGACTTCTGTTGTCATTAATGTTAGAACTATTAACATCTCAGAAGACTGAAGGTGTTTCTGCAAAGTGCCCCCTAATGGGGGAACCCCCTGAATGGGCTGTAGTGTCTAAGCTCGACATCTGTACCCATACCCTGCAGGCTGCGCTACATGGTGAAGCAGTTGGAGAATGGGGAGGTTAACATCGAGGAGCTGAAGAAAAATCTGGAATACACAGCTTCCCTGCTGGAAGCTGTCTACATTGATGAGACAAGGTGAGAGAGGCATGCAGATGGAGACGGAAGATGTTAGATAGGCAGAGCTCCAGAGAGGGAGGAGAGCAGAACTGGAATGAGGGCTGCATGACAGGGACAGACAAAGAGAATGGGGCAGAGATAAAGAGGCGGAGAGATGCCCAGATAGACACTGCTTGGAAAGGGCTTGGGTGGAGCTCAGGGGTGGAGTGACACCCTGGCCTGATCCCTAGTACTGGGAATACAAAGGTAAAAACAGTGATGGCTTTAGGGATGCAAGGGAGCCTAGAGAGCATCTAGTTCTCACCTCACCCACATGGAATACCTCTTTAGACCTGTGTTGGCCAGGAGGGGCGACTCTAGTTCTATTTGGCTACTGAGTACTTGTACACAAGGATGAATTATGTGTAAATTATATGCTGGCTCTTAAAGATAGGAAAAAAAAAAGAACACAAAATATGTCATCCATTCATTATATGTTTAGTTTTTTTTCTTGAAATAATATTTTGGGTGGATTAGCTTAAATAAAATTGGTCATCAAACATTCCACCAGTTTTAAAACATTCTTTTTCTTTAGTTTTAAAAAGAGTTATTTATGTTAATTTCACTTGTACATGTGAAGGCCTGCATGGATGTATGTACACCACATGCATGCCTGGTACCAATATAGAGAAGGTGTGGGATCTTCTGGAATTGGAGTTACAGATAGTTGTAAACTGCCTGATGTGGGCTCTGGGAACTGAACCCTGGTCCTTTACAAGAATAGCAAGTGTTCTTAATCACAGAGCCATCTCTTAAGCTGCTTACCAGTTTCTTCTTACCATTTTAAGGTAGCTACTAGAATAATTAAAAAATTTTTATTGTTGTTTTTGTTTGTTTGAGACATGGCTTCATGTTACCCAGGTTGGCCTTGACCTTACTATATAGCTAATGTTTGCCTTGAACTCCTGGTCCTTCTGCTTCCACCACACCTAGAAAAAATTTAAATTTCATATGTGAACCTTGAAGTTTATTTCTGATGGACTGTGCTGTCCTGAGCATCCCTGGAAGGTGGTGTTTTATCTTTGGCTAAGTCATGTCCATAGTGATCTCACTGCTTTACACAGTGAGATATTTTACTATTAGAGATAGTTCTATAGGAAGATATACACAAAGAGTTGTAGTAAAAGAAAGAAAAGGTGAGGATGGAGGGGGAGAGTCACTAGTGGGTACGGCTGGGTGCAGGGTCTCAAGCTGTGACTTTCCTCCTGGTTCTCAGGCAAATCCTGGACACTGAAGATGAGCTTCGGGAACTTCGGTCAGATGCTGTGCCTTCAGAGGTGCGGGACTGGCTGGCCTCCACCTTCACCCAGCAGACCCGAGCCAAAGGTCGCAGGGCAGAAGAGAAACCCAAGTTCCGAAGCATCGTGCATGCTGTGCAGGCTGGGATCTTCGTGGAGCGGTGAGGTTTGCCCATTCTCAACCTCCCTGACCTCTATTGTGTGTGCCCTCTGTCCCAGCTAGCCTGATCTTTCGTGAGCCTACCTACCCTGAGACTTATTCCCACAGCCCCAACTGACCAAATTTTTCCTCCCTACACTGTTCCTGATTTTTCTATGTTCTTTCTCAGGATGTTCCGGAGAACATATACCTCTGTGGGCCCCACGTATTCTACTGCAGTCCACAACTGTCTCAAGGTGACCCTGGGTTTTTGGGAAAGAGGAGAAGGTTAGGGGTTGAAATAACCATTGGGACTACCAGATATTCTGTTTGTGGTGCAATTTTTTTTAAATTTCCCTTTAAATTACTATTTCTATGTTCTTCTGGACACCTTTTGCTTACTCAAGAGGCAAACCCTTGTTTTCTTGTTTCTCTGGTACTGAGAGACACCTGGGTTGAAGGAGACCCACGTAACCATGTTTGCTTTCTTGCTTCATTGGGAAGTACACCTGGAAGTCTAACTGATCTTGCCACCGTAAGGGAGATTTGGAGGGGAGCTTCCCTGCCTAGTCTGTTGTTTTTCCACAGAACCTGGACCTCTGGTGCTTTGATGTCTTTTCCTTGAATCGGGCAGCTGATGACCACGCTCTGAGGACTATTGTTTTCGAGTTGCTGACTCGGCATAGCCTCATCAGCCGCTTCAAGGTTTGGCAGTGTCCTACCTCTTCCTCCAGGCAGGATTCCCCACTCCTCTCTGTCTGGTCCTAAAACATTCCAATGAGTAGACTCCATAGCTTCCTCATCCTGTCCCTGTGTTGGGGATGTCCCCCGTGCCCATCCTATTCTTGCCTCCCCTGAAACTGCTATAATCTGACTTATTCCTTCACTCACTGGTTCCTGAGGTACCAGCCTGAAGTAGTTAGTTTGGGATACTGCTCCTTTTCCTTCCTGGCCTGTCCCCTTTGAGCTGGCTGCCATCTGTCTCCTTTTCTGCTCCTGTCTGTGGACTCTGGAGGTCTAGAGCCCAGTGCTGTCATCCTTTGGGATTAGAGTCTCTCCATTTGTTCTCTGGGAGAAGGGAGGGGCCAGAATACAAACCTGACTACTCCGTCTCCAGCTCTGGTCTGTGCTGGGGATTGTCTGGAGTGGACTAGCTCTGGGAAGAACTGGAAGGGCTGTGTGCTTGGCAGAGAGGAAGACAATCTGGATAGAAGTCTGCTCCAGGTCTTTCATCTGGTGGGAACAGCACTGGGAGGGAATTGGACCAGGAACAAACACTTTGGAACTCACCTCTGAAAGAGGAGTGTGAAGGGTTGACAGCTGGCTCTGGGGCATGGGGTGGCGCCTGAGGTGGCAATAGATGCTGAAGGTGAAGTAGCAGATTTTGAAGGGTGTGGGCTGAGTAGTAAAGGTGGGGGTGTCCCTCTAGCAGTCCTTTCTTACTTCACTGGAATATTGCCCATGCAGGCTCTCCCTGACCTTTGACTCTACCTCTTCTGACTGAGCTGCTCAGCTGGGTTCTCCTCTGGGGTTTCATGAGGCCTGGCCCCCTGAACTTTCCTTGTCCACTCCAGCTCTGTCTCCTTAGGCCAAGAATTGCAGGCCACCTTTCCTAGCTCCAGTTTCGATATGTAGTTCTCAGATATACTTCAGACACCAGCTTTTTCCAGACTCCCTCCCTATGTGGAAGGGCTAGGTTTAGGGGGCTCTAAGAGTAGCTGCAGTGGGTTGGCTTTAGCTAGCCTGCCTGACTGCTTCACAACTGTTAGCGATAGGGATGTCTACTGCATCCAGGTCAGGCTTCCTTCCCAAGCTCCATGGTCTCTTCCCTTCCTGTTCCCCCCCCTATTTTCCCTTCCCTCTAGGGACACCATGGCAACACAAAAGCAAGGGCAGTCGTCATGGAAACGGTCCTTTAAAATTCCCTGAATTTGGGGCAGAGCCCTCCAGGGGTAAGGGTGGGAGATGCTTGGGTCTGACTAGTGGCATGTCTTTGTCCATTGTCACTCTGAAGCTCATCTGCAGAGCTCTGGATCCCTTCCTCATCTCAGGTGAAGATTAGCTTTGCCCTCGAGGAGCCTTGATATCCCAAGGGCATATGAAGTCAGGGACAGAATTGAGAGTGGATGGATAGAGCCCTAGCTCTTGGGGTATGTGTACATGTGTGTAAATGCTGTGTGCCTGGTAGGCTGTCTGTTGATGTATGTGGGGTGGAGGTGGTCAGGGAGGAATTCTCAGAGGAATAGGTGCTCCATGTCTGCTACAAGGGTGCTTCGTAGCTCATCTTATTCTTCCTTTGTTTCTGAGTTTTTCTCCATGGTATTAGATTTGGAGGTGGTGCAGGTGGTTGGAAGGTAGGAGGGAGGCTTTCTTTACTTTCCTTAGAAATCTCCATGGAAATAATAATTATAGATACTCTTCAGAGAGTACTTACTAAATGCCTTGTACTTTTTCTCATTAAATCCCAGGTTGGTAGTAGTATCTTTATTTTGCAGTTAGGAAGGAACAGGAAAGCTTGTGGATTATCCAAGGTCACACAGGCTATAGGTGGTAGAGCCTGAATCTGAACCAGCAGTTGAACTAGCAGAGCCAGTGCTAGTCCTTTGGGCCACTCCCAGTTCTTTTCGGGGAGGGTGGGTGGATGAAGTGAGGTGGAGGTCTCTCTGTAGAGTCCACTCTGGCCTGGAATTTGCAAACCCTTTGCCTCAGCCAAGTGCTGGGATTACAGGTGAGCATCATCACACCTGACAACCTTGTAAAGAATGCTGGGATTGCTTGTCTCATTACTCTTGTGGATACTTGATGTCACCATTCCTCCTGCAGATTCCCACAGTGTTTCTGATGAGTTTTCTAGAGGCCTTGGAGACAGGCTACGGGAAATATAAGAATCCTTACCACAACCAGATCCACGCAGCTGATGTGACCCAGACTGTCCATTGCTTCCTGCTCCGCACGGGCATGGTGGTAGGTGCTGGGCCATGTTCCTGCTGTTCAGGACCTGTGGATCTAGAACTAGGAAGCCATGGCTACTCTTTCAGTGCCCCTTTCCTCATCCTGCTTCCTGGAATTCCAACACCTTCAGAGTCAAATTGCATCCACTTCCTTGAGAGAATTCCCAGGTGTACCACACTTCCTGGGCACTGCTGGGGACACACCATAGGGTGTAGTGGGCATATGACTGGTGAGGACAGAGGAAAGTCCCTGCCATTCTGAGAGTTGAAACACATGGTTAGCTTCGATGATGGTGGAGTGAGGAAGGTGTCTGGGAGTGATTGGCAGCGTGTTGGCCTACTTCATTCTCTTCCTCTTCCCCTAGCACTGCCTGTCAGAGATTGAGGTCTTGGCCATCATCTTTGCTGCAGCCATTCATGACTATGAGCACACAGGCACAACCAACAGCTTCCACATCCAGACCAAGTGAGCAATGGGCATGGAAGGAGCAGGAGGGGCCAAAGCTGCCAGAGGAGCCCTTTATAGGGGGCTGGGCATGACATACAGCTTCACAGGTCAGAATGTGCCATCCTGTACAATGATCGATCGGTGCTGGAGAATCACCACATCAGCTCTGTTTTTCGAATGATGCAGGATGATGAGATGAACATTTTTATCAATCTCACCAAGGATGAATTTGTGTGAGCACAGGCCAGCATGTGGCATCCCTGAAACCCTAATCCCAGCCTCCCCCCCGACCCCCATCCTTTAGTCCTACCCTTTGCTGAAAAGACTGGTCTCTGTTTGTCCACTTAGAGAACTGAGGGCCCTGGTCATTGAGATGGTGTTGGCCACAGACATGTCCTGCCATTTCCAGCAAGTGAAGTCTATGAAGACAGCCCTGCAGCAGCTGGAAAGGTATGTAGGGCAGAGAGGGCCTTGTGAATCAGGGTACAATGGGCAGTGGTGCGCCTGGGTTCTTACCTGGGTTCAGAGACTTTCCTGGCTCCAGGCACTCATCTGAGTGTGTGTTGTTTGTGAATTCGGCCTTGGATTTGTGTCTAACTGGTCTGATGGAGGATATTGGCCAGGAGCCTGGATGGGACTTTTATTGTAGTTGCAGGACAGGATTACTCTGGAATGTTGGGAAATACAATCAATCTTTTTGGACATGTCCTTATCTGAAATGGTAACAGTGAAGTGCATCTCTCCATACTAGCTCCTATTCTAAAGGCCACTGGGAGAGTTGTGTGAGGTTAAAAAAGAACAAAAAATGTTATAATTCTCTCTAATGCTGTTTAGAAGTGACTGGGAATAGATAAGTGTGTGTAATCAAGAATGGACTTGGTGCTCTGGAGGTGCGTGTTAACCTGTGGTGTATGGTGTCTGAATAGAGACTATGGGGTCACCATGGGACATTGTTGGAGGGTAGTTAACAGCAAGAACCATGATTATCATTGTAAATAACATTACTGGGTACACATTATGTGTCAGACACTTTGAAATACTTGTTATTCGTCATTGAATTCTCACAACAACTCAATGTGTAGCTTCTCACTTTTGGCTTGAAGAAAATGAATTATGGTATTTTCAGTAACTTACTTAGTGTCTCACAATTAGTGGTGGTAGATATGAGAGGGAGTCAAATTCACATCCATTGATTCTAAGAGCTTGGCTTCTGAGGTTCTTATCTGTGCTTCTACATCTGTACATGCAGATGAGTATACATGTGTGTAGGCTATTTAGAGTTATGTGGAAAGGGGTGTGTGTGTGTGTGTGTGTGTGTGTGTTTGTGTGTGACTGGAAGTTGGGGAATGACCAAGGTTTCCTTTTCCTAGAAGATCAGTTTCTTTCTCTTTAACACTTTCCCTAACCAGGATTGACAAGTCCAAGGCCCTATCTCTTCTGCTTCATGCTGCTGACATCAGCCACCCGACTAAGCAGTGGTCAGTCCACAGCCGCTGGACCAAGGCCCTAATGGAAGAGTTCTTCCGCCAGGTAACCCTGTCAGCAGAACCTTCCTAACCCCTGCTCTGCAAGCTTCCCACCTTTCACTCTTGAGTGGATCCCAAGTCTGTGGCATCAAGTCTCTATCATCCCAGCTGGATTCTGGGGTTGCTATACACCCTCATTTTCAGGTTATAGGGGCAGCATCTTTGTCTCCCACTGCAGCCACTCATTTTCCCAGACCTCCCAACCCTGAAGTATCCATCCTCTTTTCCTAGGGTGACAAGGAAGCAGAGCTGGGCCTGCCCTTCTCTCCACTCTGTGATCGCACTTCCACATTGGTGGCCCAGTCCCAGATAGGTGAGTCTGAGGGGAAGAGGAAGGGAGACGTCTGGGTCTGGCCAGGCTTATTCCAAGCCTCCAACTCCCCAAACTGTTCTTCTTTCTGAGGCAAGGATGAAGGGGTAGATGGAAGACTCTGTGACAAAGGAGAAGGATCTTTCTGGGATCTCCTCTCCAAGTTATCCCCAATGGGAAGGCTCTTCTTTCAAGTCATTTCTCTAGGCGTTGTTACTTGCAACCGAGGCTCACGGCCATGCTCCCTCTCACCTCTGCCTAGCTCTCCAAGTGAGACATCTTTGTTGACTGAGCGCTTCCTGCAGGTTTCATTGACTTCATTGTGGAGCCCACCTTCTCTGTGCTGACTGATGTGGCAGAGAAGAGTGTCCAGCCCTTGACAGATGATGATTCCAAGTCTAAAAGTCAGCCCAGGTGACTGTGGCTGGGGTAACCGTGTGTCCTGGCTCACTGAATGCAGAGGGGATACCTTTATGAGAAGAGACACAGGCTAGAAGGTGTGAGGGAGGTGGACTGTTTTAGGTTTGAGAGCCCCTCTGCTTGTCACAAAAGGATAGGACTAGAAGGGTGTGACTTATACCTAGGCTTCCAAAATTAGTTTTCCTTTTAAAGGTCTATGCTGTCTTTCAGATAATATTGGTTTTTGTTTTTCTTCTACTAGGAGAAAAAAGTGTGGAGAGGGAGGGATGCAGTTGTGGGATGAGAGACAAGGATTTGGGGTATCTAGAAGAGGGAAAAGAGAACTCTGACCCCTCAGCCTCTTACTGATCTTTTATCTCTATGCTGAGGGCTAAGAAGTAGGTTCTGAAGAGGGCTGGGTCTTATATCTGGAATTGGGTGTGTGTACGGGGTCTTGTTCCTAGCTTCCAGTGGCGCCAGCCTTCTTTAGATGTGGACGTAGGAGACCCCAACCCTGATGTGATCAGTTTCCGCTCCACCTGGACCAAGTACATTCAAGAGAACAAACAGAAGTGGAAGGAACGGGCAGCGAGTGGTGGGTGCTGTTATGTATGCATGTATGTGAACATTCTAGGACTGGCTGGCAAAGCAACAGCAGTCCCCTTTTGTTAAGTCCCAGGAAACTCCTTGGCTCCTGTAGTTGGAAATGGAACCAGTCAGGCTAAAATAGGAAGCCACAGGAAAGGCTGACTCGTTGAATGATTCATGCTGTTCTAGAATGAGAGCTAGAGAGATGATAGGGACAGCCATGGTATTCTAAGCCCCCGAGACTTTGTGCACATCATGGTTGGACCCCTTGTATTCTGTGGCTGTCTCCAAATGATGCCCCTAGAGATCTGGGTAACTTGGTGGTGCTGGCTGCAGTGTGCGCAGGGGCTGTGAGTGTTTCATGCAGGGTGGGTACAGGTAGCTCAGTTGAGGCAGATGGTAGATGAGGGTCAGTCCTCTTATTTTCTTCACATACATCTTTGGTTCTAGAGAAACTACTTCTTGTCCTAATATCAGATTTCTTGGAACCCTCTGTAGGCATCACCAACCAGATGTCCATTGATGAACTGTCCCCCTGTGAGAAGAAGCCCCATCCTCCCCTGCAGAAGATGAGCACAACCAGAATGGGAATCTGGATTAGGGAACTGGGGGCTGGCCAGGTGAGCTGGGAGGCAGGAGGTTAGCCAAGCCAGTCTGGCTTCAGGTGGCTCATCTCTGGGCTCCACTCAGCAGGAGGCTTTCGTCTTTCAAGGCAGTAAAGCAGGGAATTGGAGGCATAAGACTAAGCCAGGGTGTGGGTGGGAAGCAAGGGGCTCATGCCACCCTCTTTGGTCTCACAGTCCTTTCTTGAAGGAATAAAGGACAAGACAATATAGGCAGGGTGACACATGCACCAGAATTGTGAGATTAGGAAATAGGCACCAGTTTGAGCACAAGGCTCAGTGAGGGCAGGTGAATGAATGTGAGTCCTATTTCAGCCTAGCTTATACCATTGGCTGCCATGCTTCTGAAGGGCATTAGCACCCAACTAGAGGTCAAGGGAGGACTGGGTGGAGTTTGGAGAAGGAAGGTCAGGTTAGAGATGAAATTTTAGAACAGAACTCTGAAGTGTCTCCTTCTTTCTCTAGGTCCTCACTGAATCCAAAGTCTTCGATGTCATTAGCACTATCCATCAGGACTGGTTCCCCCATCTGTTCCACAGGAGTGTGTTGGTTGTGGTAGAGACAGCCCATCTGAGAGCCAAATGTTGGAGCGGGTGGGGTGTGGGAAGGGCCCCTCCCCACCCACAGGCCCCCAGTGGTCACTGTGCCCATCCCTTGCCTCTGGACTCCCTCCTTGGCCAGGTGGCCACTTGGGAGGAATAAGCTCCCTGCAGGCTTCCTACAGTTTGGAGGGGAGGGTCAGAGATGCCAGCCCCCTGGGCCCTCCCTATCCTTCTTGCCTCCAAGTTTCTAAGCAATACATTTTGGGGTTCCCTCAGTCCCCCACCCCAGATCTTAGCTGGCAGGTCTGGGTTTTCCTTCTCTTCCCTGAGAAAGGGCCAGAATAGGACAGGAAGCTGGCAGTTTTAAAGCCCTACTTGGGAAGGGCAGGTGTTTCTTCAAGTTCCTTCCTAGGATGAAGTGGGGACATCCTCTTGACCCCATACTTGCACTTCTTCAGCCCCATTCCCTTGCAAATCTTCCCTCTCCTGTGCCTAGACAGTGGCTGGGAGAGGAGAGGAGCCATTGGGATTCTGTCAGAGGGAAGTCTTTCCTCGAGCCCTTAAGAACTTGGGGATGGTCTGGGCTTGAGGGGCTTGTTACCTGCTCTAGCTGGGTTTTTGGCCCTTTGCCTCCTTCCTGTCCCCAGGAACTAGAAAGCCCTCATCCGACCAATGTCTGTAAATGCTCTGAGGTCTTCCTTCAGTATGTATCTTATGAGCAAAGGAAGGAGAGAGCAGCTAGCCCCAGTGGAAGCAGGGTGAAGTATTACCCAGTAATCCATGTTGTCACACAGCAGGTCCTTCCTGCCTCCCTTCTCCCAGAACTGGCCCACTAAGAGATTCCCCTCCCCTGGGCCCCTGGTGGGTGGAAGGCAGATGGGGAGGGGCTCAGGGCGGTTGCAACTTGGAGCACCTAGAGCGAGTGCAGCCAGGTAAAGCCTCTTCCTGTCCTCAGGCTCCTTGCCCCACCTTACCCCAGATAAGGCCAAGTCCAGGTGACTGCCTCCTCCTCTCTTGTAAATACATGCATTTGTACAGTGGGCCCTGTTCTTGTGAAGTCCATCTCCATGGTCATTAGACCTGCTACTCTGAACCGCATGTGACTCCCCCATGCTCTTGGTCTCCCAGGCCCCTGCTATAGCCAGAGATCAATAAAGAAGGGAGACCAGCTGGATGTGTGTGGTGTTCATTAGGTAGAAGTTCTCTCATGTGTCTTTTATAGTTATCTGCTAAGCTGGACAGAACTCTGGACAGAACACTCCCTGAGTGTTGGAGGGGGATTCAAGTGAAACCTATCTGGGGGATGGAGGTGGGACACAGATGTGTGTACTGCTGAAGAAAAGGGGTGAAAGAAGCTTGCCTTCTCCCTTCATCTCTTTAGTTCTTTGGGAAAACCAGAATCAGCAGCGGAAGCCTGGCTAGGATCAGAGACAAATGGTCTCTGATTTGTGCGTGGTGTTAGTTTTGCCCTGACCTTAGCAGTTGGGACAATGGGAGAGGTGGCCCTTTGGGTTTCTAGCCACTGTATTTTCCGACAGTCTTTGTGTCAGGTTAGAACAAGGGACAGTGGCCACACAATCGGAGGCCAAACAATTCCAAGTATTCCCTTTTTCAGGGATCTAGGGACAAGATGCACTTCCCATTTATGTCCAGCAGATGGCACTATAGCAAGCCCTCACTGGTCTGGGTACCTGCTTTAGAGCAGCAGTCGCTAAAGGCTGCCCTCCTATGTGGGCAGAGCTTTCCACAGAAAGAAAGGAAAGCCTTGAGGTGACCTCCTATTTCCAGACACCTATTTTTCTTTATGCTGGTAGATGCTAGGCTTTTGTCAGTCTCCTATTTCCTTCCTTAGTTGGTCCTGAGAGTGGGGGTTGTGGGGTGCAGACAAGAGCTGGGGGAAGAAGGAATCCCCAGGCTGGAAAGAAGAAAGGCACCAAGGACCTAACACCAAATTTATCACTTTTAAAAACAAGAGATTAAGAAACGTCCAGTGTCCATGAATTTCCACACTGCAGTGGCGATCCCTGGATGCCAACTTCTGTCAGACCTGTTTCGAGGGAGGAAAGGGGAGGTGACTGAAAGGCCATAGGCTCATTCTTCTTTCTGGTCAGCCCAGCTATCTACCTTCTGAGGCAGTCCTGCTGTGGATCTCAGTCTGAGCCCATTCTCTTCTAGGCCCATAATACTTTGGTTCCAACTACCCTTTATTAAAATATAAAATTAAGTCTATTTCCATCACCTGTTCCAGAGGTCTACACAACAAACTTTCCATTTGATCCTTTCTGTAGTCACCTAATCCCTCCTCTCTTTGTCAGAGGGCGTCTCTAGCACAAAGACTAGCTTTTTAGTGACTAAATAAAGCGGCTCCTTTGTCTACACATTTGTTTGCAAATATTACCTCCTACAGCCCGCTCTCCTGAAGGCTAACGCCCAGCCCAAGAGGCTTACCAAGCTGGCTCCCCGGGAATCCAGTGGTAGCATGTGGGCTGAAGGGTCCTCTGTGCTGGGCTCCACACCGCACTGCTCCTGAGTCTTGGGGTTGGATTCTGCAGGCTCTAGGGAGGGAAAGTGGGTGGTGGAGGGAGAGCCAGCCCTTATAAAGGTGTGCAGCTGCTGAGAAGGGGCCCAAGACCCATTGGGAGCAGATCTACCTTGCTATCTGGGGTTTCTCTGATCACAGTTACTATGATAGATTCACTATTTTCCCCTGTAACCAGAGATTGAAAAGTAAAAACAAAAAGAACCCCTCAAACCCTAAAAAGCAAAAATAAATAAATAAATAAATAAAAATAAATAAATTAGAGTTTAAACTCAAGCGATGCTAAGCATGACAAGAACTGATATGAGGCAATTCTGTTACCTATCCCAGTTAGAGATCACTCACGTGACTGTAGGAAGAGAGTGTACTTAATTACAGGATGCTCTGCTGGGCATGTTATGTAACACGAAGTGTGTGTACTGTATCACTTTCACACAATTGGAAATGGTCTGAATTTTGGAATGCATCTCAGGGAAGGGGATTAGCACCAGCAGCACCACATTCCTTGTATGGCAGGCTTTGTATGTGTCAGGTGTTGAGTCACACTCATTAGAAGACTCCAAAGCAACTCTAGCAAAATAGACATTAGCTCTGCTGGTAAAGTGGCCAGTGGTGGAGGCAG
Organism: Mastomys natalensis; assembly: GCA_021653895.1. Lineage (NCBI taxonomy): Eukaryota > Metazoa > Chordata > Mammalia > Rodentia > Muridae > Mastomys > Mastomys natalensis. The sequence continues at coordinate 638,715 of JAJTUV010000895.1, forward strand.
GATTGTAGCCCTAGCTCTGATACAGGATCAAGTACTGATCTAAGTCTGGTGAGTTTTCCCTCCTTTTCCAGCCATAGCAGGATCTCTGGGGTCTAAGGTGATAAGACAAAGTGGATCAAATACATGATGTATGGAATATATCCATGTCCTTGACTGGGCTTTTAGATATTATTCCATCCCTCCCAGGCTGTGACTCCTACCCCAGTAGGTAAAGCTGTCTTCCTGCAAGGCTGGGGAACTGCATTCTGGTGCCCTCCCAGGATTGTACATACTTTGTGCTGTCCCAGAGGTATCTGGCCTTGACGCCGAGCCTGTGTCTGGGATCCCAGATGGGCAGGACTCCTGATTCCCTGTGCTCTCAGTGGCTCCCTCAGGTTCTTCCCCTTGCTTCTGTTGCCCTAGGTGATGTTCAACCATCGTCTGGAGCTCTGGAGGCATAGAGAAAGGGAGGAAACATTGGATATATCTGCCTAAAATCTCCTTTGGGAGGTCTCCCAAATTCGCTAGTCCCACCACTGGGTCTGTGCATGTTGCTGGGTGCTTTAATTTCCCATGAACTGGGCTCTAAATAAGGAGGAACATTTGCTGGGCAGTAGGGAGAGATGAAAGCAGGAGCATAATGTCTTTTCAAAGGCAAATGGAGGGGAAGAGCCTTTCAGTGCAGAAGACACTCCTAATGTACTAGGACCTGTGGTCTCCCTAGGGGCAGGAGAGAAGCCTCAATTTGGTCTCAGGGAATATAGTACCTTGCATGTGCTGTGCTGATGAGGTTACATGTATTATTTATCTGTCAGTGAAGAGGTGTTATTTTGGCCTGGTCCAGGACCAGCTTCATCAAGGCCACAGGAACCTCCTTCACATAGCAACTCAAATAAAGAGAGACCCACCCAGTAACCTCCCAAGGACTCCCTGAGAAAGGGTTATTAGATCTACTCTCCAGTTTCAGCCAGAGGAGAAATTGGGAAGGGGATGCCAAACCTTTCATGGTGGGTGTGGTCCTTGTCATCTTCTTCCGTTGCCGTGGAGACATTGACAAGGTGGACTGTGAAGGACACAGAGCCTGGATGGGTGCCAGCTCTTCCCACCCTTCTCTGCTTTGGCATGATTTTGGATTAGAGATAAGGGCAGGTGGGTTTTAGGAGTGAGAGAAAATTCTTGTTTCTTAGCTGTTTCTACCAGGCTGGGCTTGGAGATGGTGGTGGTGGGGCACATACCTTTGGGGGTCCATGGAAGAGGACATCACCCTACTGGTGAGGAACGAGATTTTTGCTTTGGGTTCTGGGGTGCTAACTCAAGAGTCTGTATATGCTAAGTGGTGCTCTCTTTTACTGACATACACCCCAGATCTGGAGGATGAGCATTTGGCTTTTGAGGGCTGGGCTGAATGGTAGGGGCCAGCTCACCTTGAGAAGTGGGTTGGGGATCCGGTCTTCATCAATTTCTGGGGAAATAGGGGGAAAACAGTGATAAGAGCAGGAAACCCAGAGGTTTCCTAAAGACCTGAGTACTTAAGAAGGTACACAGTAGTCGCTTCTGTCCTGAACTGTCCCTTTCCTCTCTGGATCTCCCTGTACTATGGCTTGGCCTTTTCAAAACAGCTGGACCCTGTGACCAGTCTAAGCCTGCATCCTGGCCTCAGGCCCTGAAGTTTGTGAAGGCAAATGTGTGGTCCTTCTGAATTTTTTCCTCCTCTGCAGTATCCAGGTCTCATTTCCCTTCCAGTCATTCTTTCACCCCCAGGCCAGAGCTGAGCTTTCACAGGAGCAGGGCTCCCTGAGAGAGACTAGCAAACTTGTTCTGATCAGGGTCCCTTTGATGTGCATCATTTATGAAAGTTGGGGTGGGGAGAGCTGGAGACTTTGGCATCCCCAATTTTAGACTAGCCTGGTCACTTCTTTACACCTACAAAGCCCCTCTCACATTCTCTAAGACCTTGTTGTATCCGCAGACCCTGGTGGGGACTCTGGTGACCAGAATTCCAGCTGTTCCCTGAGCTGTTTCCAACCTCACCCTCCGGGGACCTGATGCTAGATAATGGAGACAGTCTCTCCCCCTCACAGCTGTCACTGCATTTGGAGTGGGGATAACGGCATCTCAGTTGCTGGAGAAACCTACAAGGCTGTTGTCACAGCAACCTGCACTAAGTTGACCATCTTAATTCCTGGGGGGCTTAGGAATCAGGCTGTCCCCTCCCCTCCTAGCAGACCTCCATCTTTCTAAAAGCAAAATAAATCTTGCTGAGCCAGCATGGGGGAATCTCTACTACTGGGGTCTGCCCTTTCTTTCTAGCACTCAAACCCTCTAACAAGGGGTTACCTGGGGACGACTGGTCACTGGTTAGCACAAGTGTGGCAGGGGTGGGGCGGCGCCTCCGAATCTGGGTTAGGGGAGGAAGAATAAGAGGTCAAGTTTTCTAGGAATACCTCCCAGGCAGACTCTGCACATCCCTCAAAAAGTGTCTGGTAACTCTGGAGTACCATTGGCCCATTCTCTTCTTTTGGGGTGGGCTGTTCTTGGAGACACAAGAAAATACCCAGGCTGTCTACATAGTCCCTTCCTTGTACTGCCTCTTTGCCCTATCCTTGTCCTCTCCAGCTCTCCTTTCAGAAACTCTGTCCACTCTGCGCATTGATTTCTGGCCTTTGTACTTCTGTCCATCCTGGATCAATGGTCAGAAATAATGTGAGAGGTCAGAGGGCTTTCCCTCAGACTCCATTCCATCCCAGAAGCTGACATTAACCCTCTGTGTACTCATACCTGTCTGCAGAAGGCTTCCCACAGGTTCAACCACCATGAAGGAAGGGCTGAGTGCACCGCTCCTCTGGCCACCACAGCCCCTCATATTCTAAGGTTTCACTAGCCTTGGACACAATGGCTTTTTAATTGGTCCGGGAATAGGGGAAGTGGTCCCAATGGTGAACAGGCCTGAGGAGGGGTCCTGGGTAGAATCCTGGCCAGCCCAGGGAATGAGCACATAAAGCTGATCCGTGGCTACAGTTCCAACTGAACCCCCTTCCTGCTGCTGGTTGTTCTTCTCGTCCTGCTATCTATTACGCTGATTGTTGCTGAATTCTATAGACTTTGGGGATGTGTAGTTTTTCCCTTTCCTGGGGAAGGTTTGGAAGAGAGTGGCCCCACACGGGTGGAGCTCCTGCTGCTCTTTCAGGGTTGTGGGTAGGTAAAGCTAGCAGTCCTAGGGAAGCATGGTTCAGTGAGGACCCAACTGATCAGATTTAGATCTGTTCATATTTGTCATATTTGTCATCACCACTGGCAGTGGTGGCTGAAGGTGACTAGAAAGTGGGAATAGTAGGAGGGACTGTTTGAGCCAGAGAGGGGGCTCTTTCCAAAGAAAGAAACAGCACGAATGGAACGGAGTGACTTCTTGCTTCAGGGGAAACTAGTGGCATCTGCTTTTAGTGACATTTCAAGGTCCCAGCAGAGCCAGTGTGTGTGTGTGTGAATATTAAATGTTAATTGTCTTTGGCTGTTCCTGGTACAAGATACTTCATTGCTTCATGTATGTGGGAGTGAGACCACCCCTTTGGTAGAGTTTGACCCCTTTCTTTCTGTTTGGGGATTGTGGGGAGTGGGGTGGTCGCTGGAGAGGAGTGGAAGTGACTGAGACTATGGAAGGAGGATCAGTGGCTTGATGTATTGGGAACCCAAGGAGCCCATGACCAAAGGTCAGTAGGGCTCTGAGGTTGGACAAGCCCTTACTTATCTTACTTAACAGAGCCCCCACTCCCTACCCCAGACAGGGATGTTGAATATTGTGGTGTTAGGCAGGAGCAGGAGGCAGGAGGCAGGAGGCAGGAGGCAGGAGGCAGGAGGCAGGAGGCAGGAGGCAGGAGGCAGGAGGCAGGAGGCAGGAGGCAGGAGGCAGGAGGCAGGAGGCAGGAGGCAGGAGGCAGGAGGCAGGAGGCAGGAGGCAGGAGGCAGGAGGCAGGAGGCAGGAGGCAGGAGGCAGGAGGCAGGAGGCAGGAGGCAGGAGGCAGGAGACTCCCTGGATCCCAAGAGAGATGGTTTTTTTGTTTCTGCCCCTACCTCACCTAGCTCTCAAGGACATATGAAGGTTGTGGTGGAGGGCAGCCCCCACACTCTGCTGTACACTTAGCTTCCTACTCTTTCTTCACCCTCCCACTCCCATCCCATGGAAGTTGGGGTAGGAGCTCCTGTTAAGCTTGGAGCTTTTGCCTACATGCTTGGTAACAGCAGGAAGGACTGGGGCAAACTTTCAGGCCCAAGAACAGATTTCTGAAGACTAGAAAAGAGCAGAGTCCCAGCTTTTCTCTCACTTTGGCTCCCCAACACTGCCATGTGCCCCCATGTGCTCCCTTGTTCCCAGCTCTGTGAGTCAGCTGGCCTGCCCTCCTCCATCCCCTTCAACACCAAACAGAAGCAGATGTCAGGTCCTGTCTGCCAGTGGCAGGCAGGTCTCAACCTCTGGCTCCGACTGGGTCTGCTTTCCTGGTTCAAAAGTCATCTTAGTCAATCTGCTCTCTCTGGGCATAGGCATATTTCTTGAGCCCACAGAAACATTCCTCATTCTCCTCATCTCAGGTGTGTGAGGTCTCAACACATCCTCTCCAGCCCCTTGGTCCCCAGGTAGGGAGAGGAGAAGCCAGGGTACCTGACTCCCTGGATCTGAGAAGCAGAAGTTTCAAAGAGCACACCTGCTGGGTCCCTTTTCATCCTCATCCAATTCTATGAATCAGCTCTAGCAACGTGGAAACCTCTCTTTTTTTCTCCTGCCCATCCCCAGAGGTCTGATTCTTTCAGGTGGAGAGGTTGATAGTGAGTGGCTGGGGGCAGGAATCCTGGGGAGCTGGATGCTCTTGGGGACGGATGGTCTCCACATGCCAGGGAAAGCAAAGGAAGACGGGCTGCAGATAGTAGCCCCTTCCATACGCTCACTGACGCTGACACACACTGCTCACTCACACACTGCCGCCTCTGCCAGGCTGCTCAGAGCTAAAAATAGGCCAGGCCAGGAGGCTGGGCCAGGGCCCTGCACTCCCACCCGGTGAGCCAAGCTTTCTTGGTGGCTTGCTCGTGGCTAAGCTTGGACCCCAGGCCCAGACGCTCCAGTTCGCCGCGCTGCGCCCCGCATCTCACCCCCACTCCCTACTCCATAGGGCAGAGTTATACCCAGGTCCCACGTGCTCCGACTTGCAGAAGGGAACATCGGCTTGCAGATCCCCCCACTCTCGCCCCAAAGCTCCTTTATAGCTCTCCTCATCCCTTTGGGTGCCATACTCAAAGCCCAGGTGCGGATGACTCGGAGGGGAGGAGAGCTGTCTCTTCTGCCCACTCGCCGCCCCCCGCCCTGCGCACCCTCCTAGCGGTACCCTTCAGCTTAGCGATGCCTAGCTGGGAAACTCTGGGGGTTGACTGGGTTTGAGGGGATGTAATGTCGCTAGTGGCGGAGGAGGGGTTGTGTCCCCATGGTTGGGCAGGGAGTGAACGACGCTGTTGGAGACACCCGGCACAGGGACCCGTACTGGTGACGAGGCGTGGCTCTGCTGTTGGGGGAGGGTATGGAGACCCCCATAAACTGGGAGAGTGCGTTCCCGAAGAGGTGCGCTGCAGCGCTGGGGCGAGGCAGGGATTCAGGTCCCACGGCCAGGTTCCCAGTCCTTCGTCGAGTCCCGCTGCCCCGCCCTGCCTGTACCTGCTCGGCCGCCTCCGGGTCCAGGTGCGGCTCCAGCAGCGGGACCGTAAACTGGATCTTCCGTGGGCTGTTGTCGGGCTCCATGGCGCCCGGCCGGGCGGCAGTGGACCTCGGGCTGGGCGGGCGCGCTCCCTCTCCGCTGCGCTCCGGCGCCGGCCCCAGCCCGGCGCTCGGCTTGCAGCTCCTGGCTCGGCGCGCCCTGCTCTGCTTGGGGACTGTGTTGCTGCGGATTGGCTCGTCACCGTCCCTCCCGGCCCCCTCCTCCCCAGTCCCGAGCCTTAACCCCGTCGTGGCTGCGCTGGCGGTTGCGCGGGTCGCCGCCCCTCGAGCTAACGAGCCAGACACGGGTGGGTCGCTGTCCTAATCCACCCGCGGTCGGGCATCCAGGTATCTTAGAATTCTGGGCAAGGGGTGGGTGTGGAAAGATGTTATCAAGAACTTCTTCAAGCGAGGGCAGGTTTCAGGGTCTGGAAAAAAGGAAGGGCACAGCTCCAGAGGAAAATTATGTTTATGATCTAAAGGAGATTTCACAAAGAGAAAAGATTGAAAGGAAATTTAGGTACGCAGCAGGAGGGATTAAAGTTAGACTAGAAGGGAACTTCCCCTTGAGGCCAAATACTAGAGTGGATGTGAAAATTTTGACAGGTGCGAGCTTTGGCTACTGTTCAAGGAACACTCCGGACAAGAGAGAGAAGAGGGGAAGGCCTCAGAGAGTCTCTAGAGTAAGTGACCAAGGGCCTGGGGGGAGAGGGCCATTTAGGGTAAAGAAGAAGCCATGGAGTTGAAAGCTAATCCTGCTTGTGAAATATATTTCACTTTCTGCTTGCTACATTGTGGGGCTACAAAGTAGGTGAAAGGCCTGCAAGGGGATTACAGGGATGGGGAGGGGGAGTGGAGAAAGATACCCCACCAAGGGTGGCCTGTTTACAGATGGCTGGTGTCCACTTTCACTGTTGGCAGGACAATGAAAATGCTCTGCTGTGACTATTGGCATGAAGTTAGACTACTAGAAGAACTTACTGGGTTGGTATGGGATCAACAAGCTACTCAGTACTAACCAGTGAGGGCGACAGGATATTCATAGGAACTGAAGTGCCCTGTACTAAGGTTAGGGTCACTGGACAGAGAAAGGTGGGTGCTGGACACTGGGGAGGGTTCCTGGTGGACTTAGGAGGCACAGTGGGACTGAGATAGAGAAGGAGAAAGCCTGTGGACTAGGAGATTCTTTCTTTGTAATCTTACACTGAACAGAGGGCAGGGTCCATACAGGTTTAAGCCTGGCTCTAGGGGAATGGGGCCTTGGTCACTCCCCATCTAGGGAGCAGCTTTAAACCTCAGTCTGGGATCCTTTGGTCTGCTTTCCATGGCCCCTTCCCCTCTTCCCTCCCAAAATAGCCCCACCCTCACGCCCTTCCTCCTCTAGGGATCCTTTTACACAGCAGACAGGCTCAGCTTTCCAGGGCAAGGCCAGGTTGCAGCCACTCAGCAACCCTGAAGATTCTAGCCAGTGGCTCCTCCATTTGTTGTTAGTTGAAGTAATGGGACTCTGAGAATGTTCTCCCAGCCTTTTGGCTCTGTTTGGGTAGTAGGGAAAATGTTCAGTGTCCCTGGATCCGATATTTGTACCCACATCCCAGCGTGGGGTGCAGGGAGAGGTGGTAAATCAATATAACATGGAGACAGGGCAGACGGGGCACTGGGTGCCTCAGGGCTGGGCCATTATTTTCCTTCTCTTTGCTTCTCCCTCCCACACATACACTTAGGGGCACAGTGCTTCTAAAGCGGGTCATTCTCTGTCCTCTTGGCCAGGCCTGAAGGCACAATACCCAACTCTGATTATGGAGCTCAGCCCCCATCTCCTTTGCAGTGTTAGAACTTCCATGTCTCATGGCTGAGGGTCCATGGAGCAAGGGGCCCAACACGGAGGCAGGCCACATCCAATGTAATGCTGGGGGGAGGGCAAGACTCCTGGGTTTCTCTGTTTGGGCTGTTATGAGATCCCATTATTATGGGTAGTCCAGTTTGCTTAGATTTTTCTCCATGTTCCTTTATTCTCTCATATTTTAGCCCTGGGATTCCCTTCTCAACCTCCAGATTTTGGCTTCCTTTGATCTGAAAGTTCCAGGCTAGGTGGGGGCCAAGAGAGACCTAGAGGAGATGAAAAGAGGGTCTTGGGAGCAGCTGGAAAGGGGTAGTGGTTGAATACAGCGGGCTGGGGAGGTGATGGTTAGAGAAGAGAGCCTGTGTGAAGAGAGCTCCCTGGTCACCACAAGGATGAAGGGCTGGCTGGCAGGAAGGAAGTGGAATGGGTCCCAGCATAGCCTCTGCAGGCCAAGTGGAGTGGTGACTGTAAAGGTGTGTGCATATCGTTTTGACCTTCATTTATGCCTTGAGCTGAGTGAGTAGCTATGAGCACCTGCTAAGCATGAGAGAAGCATAGAGGATTATGCACACACAGGGCTGGTAAGTTGCAGAGGCCTGTGCCTTCCTAGAGAAGGCTCCTGGCTGAGGAAGAGTGAGTCTGTTTCTTTCCCTTCTCAAGTGTGTCTATGTGAACAGTGCCCAAGTGGTCACCCCTCTGCTGCAGCCCAGGTGGCAGAGTCATAGCTACTCTAGGGGATACTTACGGCTTATGAATATTTAAAGTTATAGGGATGTGACTTGGTGATGCCATTACCTAATGACCCACTCTCTGCTGCTTGTGCAGTCTTCCAGGTTAATGGACTGCACCTTGTTTTTGCTAATATACCGTCTTTGCTCCATTAACTTCAGTGTTCATTTCACCAATCCCCACAACTAAGTCTCAGGGTGGTCAACCAGGGTGCTGTAGAGAGATGGGGTCACCTAGGCTGGAATTTGGGAGGTCAAGTTCAAAACCTTCCTCGGCTACCAATGCCCTAGATGGCTCTGGGATCACTCTGCTCCCCTTGGGAGTCAAGACAGCCTGCAGCCTGCAGATGTCTTCCTGTTCTAATGTTCTGTCCAAGGTGAGCAAGCCTCAGCCAGGGTGAGAGCAGGGAGGACCTTACCTTCAGCTTCCAGACAGAGTACACTCCTGGGGGTGGAGTGCATGATGCTGACACACTTGTCCGCACAGTTGTTTGTTCACACTTGCTTGCACAGTTTTGCAGAGGAAAGGCTAGCAGCTGCTTTTAACCCCAAAGGAGCAACAAGCCCATCTGGATGGTTCCTTGAGAAGTTATGTACTCATGCTAGGTCTGCTATTTCCTAAGCCTTTCTAGAACCTCTTTTGGAACCTCTTCAGAGCTTGTAGCATATGCTCTGAACATCCTCACTGTGGCTTCTGACCTATGCAGTGACTTTGCTCTTTTGGAAAATTCCAGAGTTGTTAGGGATCTAGTCCTTGAAGCAGGGATGTTGGAGAAGAGTAGTGGGTACCATTTTTGAGACTATAATTCTGCAGGCTTCCCACATCTAGAAGACCTCTCCACTGGAGATATTTCTAGAACCTATTGGAGGCTCGAAAGCCCATTGGCATGGATGCATGGTCTCTGTGATGAGCTGCAAGAGGGAGCTTGTGAAGGCCCATTTGCCTGTGAAAAAGCCCTGTCACTGCAATTCTGCCAGGCACTGGTCGCAGTCTGTAGCTGGTACTCTTGGGAGTGATGCTGGCACTGCTCATTCAACTCACTCTTTCAAAGTGCTTTACTGTTCTGCTAACCATGGTGAACACTGGTTGAAGTAGAAGACATTTAGGAGAAGCCATTCAAATCCTTAGGCTAGAGACCAGAAGCACTCGACCTAGGAACTGACATCACATCAGTGCTAGCCCTTCCTTGCTGCAGCAAGCTAGAGGCCAATGGCTGACCGTGACCTAGATGACTTCTTGAAATACATGGTTCCCAGATGGTCTTCATCAGAAGACCAACCCATAAGTAGCTATTAACCACAACCCTCTTACAGGTTGAATTGATCCTTTCAACAAACATGTATACATGCCAGGCACTACACTAAGTGCTGCAGGTACAGCAGAACTCAAAACAGATTCACTGTTTGTCTGTCTCTGAACCTCTTTCAGTCAGCCTAAGTGCCAGCTGGTGATGGGTGGCCACTACTATCAGTCTGGAGTGTCACAAAAGCAGAGGACAAGATGCTGTAATTCCCAGAGGACACACACACACACACACACACACACACACACACACGAGGGGAGGGGGAGGAGGGAGACAGAAGTGAGGGGGAAGGAGGAGGGAGAGAGAGAGAGAGAGAGAGAGAGAGAGAGAGAGAGAGAGAGAGAGAGAGATCAGCATGACCTTGGGCTTCTCATGGCTACTGTGCTTTTTCCCCTCCATACTCAGGTCCCTTCAGACTGAAGGTCTATCTGGGCTCAAATGCTAGCTCTATCCTTTAGTGTCTGTGACCTTAAAGAAGTTGTTTAGCTTTTTAAACTCTCAATTTCCTCAACGTTAAAACTGGCTTAACAACAGGCAATCCTGTTACATAGAAAGGATTGGGCTGATGGAGTCCCCAAATGGGTTACATCCATTATGTGCTTGCCAAAGCAGGACAGAGGAAGGGGCTATTGATGCTTACAGAATTCAGAGGGAGGATGTCAGGAAGACATTCCTGCCTCTTTCAGTTAGGTTCTGCTTCTCCCCATGTGTGCCAGATCAGCTGTTCTTAGTGTCCAGCTGTGTCCTCATCAGCATGGGTGATCATCCTACCCTACTAATTAACACACACCCTGTTAATGATTAAATATAATGACTTTGACTTAGAGATGGGATGATGGAAAATTCCCTAGCCACAGGACAGAATGAGGGTAGGTTACCAGGAGTAGGGAGGTCAAGGCACCCCTGGGTTCTGGTGTGTTGTTGTAGGTGGCTGGGGAAGCAGATGCCAGCTTTTCTCCTGGGGCTCTCAGCAGGGGAGAGTGGCTGTACGAGGGTCATTTGAAAGTTAAAGCTTGTCAGAGAGCTCTGATGTCCAGTCCAGCTCTGCATTTTTCCAAGGGTTAGCCATCCATCATGCTGTGGCTGAAGAGACATGGCTCCATTGTTTCCTAGAGTATTTGTGACAGTGTACAACTAGCTGAGGGAGGTGGGCTTACAATGTTGGAAATTCATCCTCAGTTCTGGAGTCTAGAGATTTCAGGTCAAGGAGTCGGAAGTTCCTGGCACTAGAGAAGAGCACCTACTACCTTTTCCAGCTACTTCCAGATGTTCTTGACTTATGACAGCACAGCTTCAGTTATTGTAATTATCTTTATGTGCCTGCTTTCCTCCTGTGTGTCTCTATGTGTCGTCTCCTCTTATAGGGACATAGCCCACCTTAAATTCAAGGCAGTTTTACCTGGACACTCAACCAATAGCAACATCCCTATCTGAGGTTCTAAGGGAACATGCATTCAGCCTGTCACAGCCAAGGAAAGGCCTGACGGGACATTGGCTGGCCAATGTCTGGACAATCATCTTACATGCTGTACCTGTGCTCAGGATGGCCCAGGAGGCTAGTGACTCTGGGTCTCTATTCTGTCCCCAGAAGTGCTCAGGACCCTGATGGGCTTGGGCTAGGTCTCAGGTCTCAAAGAGGATGCTTTAGCCTAGGATCCCTTTGTCCCTAAAGGCAGCCCCCATTGCAATGCGCCTGAGACAGACCTATGAGGAGCCCTGCGCCTCTCTATCAGAGGCTCGATCTCATCCTCACCTTGCCAGACAAACTCTGAGAGCCAGTGGCTGTTTCCCAGGCTGCAGTTCCTCAATCCTCTCTCTCCTAAGCTTCTGTTAGTACCCAGGCTCCAGAACACGACTTTCCCAGGGGCTACATATTCAGCTCTGGGGAAAATGGGTACCAGTGTCTCATGAGATTTAGAGAGGGGTGAGAAAGGGATGGGGCTGGAATGCTGTTCTTTCTCACAAATGCGCCTCTCTTCTACTGAGACACCCCACTCCACCCCAACAGTCTTGATCTGGCTGAGGCACCTGGGAACTAAATTTTTAAATTCCCTTTATCTTTCCATATGTGATTTGAGTCCTTTCTTTGGTGTCTCTTCTACAGCAGTTTGCTGCCTGTGATAGTTGATCTAAATTGTTGCCTTGGCTGGGTTGTGACCACATCAGGGTGTATCTGTGAGGGATCTCTGAACTAACTAATGGTTTAATCCACTGATGTGTTCAAAATGTGAACAGAGGGCCTAAGAGCACCTGTTCCTCTTGCAGAGGACCTAGGGTTGATTTCCAGTACTCACAGAACAGCTTACTTCAGTTATCTGTAACTTCAGTTCCAAGGGATGATCCCCTCTTCTGGCCTCTGTGGGAATTAGCATGTGTGTGGTGCACAGACACATAGGCAGGCAAATACCTATATGTTGTAGAAATGATTAAGGCCTGGCCCAGGGTTTCTACCCACCTCATACCATTTTATTTTCAGATAAAAACCACACACAACCTCTATATTTACAATAAGCCTTAAACAGCCCAATAGCTGGGCAGCTGCCTAGCTTCTATGCTATTAGAATCTACTTTCCTAGAGATACTCTGAGTTATTACTTACTGTGTTTCATCTGGGCTGTTCCTAACTCCAATTGGCTAGCCCTCAGGGACACATTCTCTTGACTCCTAACACATGTGGCTTCTCCTCCTGATCTTGCATTCTCCTCCTGATCTTGCACTTATCCTCTCCTCATTGTTCTTCTCTGACCCAAGTCCTTGAGAAACCTAAACCCCATCTATGTCTCTTCTGCCCAGCTATTGGCTGTTGGTATCCTTATTTAACCAATAAGAAATGACTTGGGGCCAAGGTGTATGCTTGGATTCTCTCCTATCTGGGACAAACAGGTCTTGGGGGCCAGCACTTAATATTACAATAGATAGCAAAAGACCAAACCTCAACAGTCATACACATAAGTCTAAAAAGATATGAATATACTCTTGGGAAGTGATGAAGCTTGGAAGGTGAGGCCCGGTTAGGGTAGGTCTCTGTGACATGCCCTTGGGGGCTACATCTTGCTCTGGTCCCTTCTATTACAGTTTCCCTTGTTTTCTGTCCATGTACTCCTGCTAATGTGCATTGCCTTACTGCAGGCCCAGAATCAACGAGGCCTTTGTTTAGGCAGCCGTGTTGATGAGACTTCATGTGTGTAGCTTCCCTGACATCTGTAGGAGACACAGTCTCACAGCACAGTTTTGTTTCTCAGGCTCTTAAAATCTTTCTGTGCCCTCTCCCTTCCAAAAATGTACCATGAACCTTAGGTGTAGGAGATGTGTTGTATAAGTTAGGGCTCGGCTCCACAACTCCACATTTTAATCAGTTGTGATTTTCTACAATGGTCTTTGTTGCCAAGAGCATTTCACTGATGAGTGGTAGGAACTACACTAGTCTGACGGTATAAAGATATATAATTAAAATGTGGTTATGGATTGTGCTGGTTTAGTAAAGAAAGCATTGGCTGTGGATTCTCCTCTAAGATCCATGACTTCCCTAGCCCTAGGTATCTGGCTAGACTTCAGTGCTAGTCATGATATCCCTCTTGTTGGGTTGGGGGGTGGGGTGGGATTTGTTTTATCCAGTCTCAGGAAACCAGGTGTCCCAGGGGTAGGTTGTAGGCTCAACTCTTTTGGAGTCTCAGAGAGTTCCTGGTGTTGCTTCCTGGATTTCTGAAGTCTAACCCTACTTCTTCTACTTGAAGTATCTAAAGTGAATCAGTCCACATCTGACACTGACAGCTGCTTACTTAGCACCCACATTGTGAGAGGTGCAGAGGTGGAAGCCACCCTTACAGTCTGGTGAATCCAGTCTGAGGAGGGAGCCCTGAGAACAGGCAATGAGATCTGCAGCAGCAACTGCTCAGAGTGGAAAGAAACAAGAGGTCTGAGAACACTGAGGACAGCACAGCTGAAGAACCTAAGTTTTGAAAGGAGGACAAATTGTAGTTTCCTTTCTTCCTTCTTTTACTTTTTCAAATGAATAGGGTTTGGGGGAAGAAGAATGTGAGAATAAGAGAGAGGTAGTTTGAGAGAATCCTAGGAGATGAGAAAAATGAACCATAGTAAGGAAAGTGGAAAGGGGGAGACAGACACCTGGGGCTGCTGGAGCTGTGTTGAAGGCTGAGGGGAGACTAGGGTACAGTCAGAAATCTGTGGGAAGTGATCGTTTTCCAGTGCCAGAGAGGATGCTCTAAGGCTCTGTGGTCGCAGGGTTTTATTGAATTTGGAGCAGAGACACTTAGATATGATGTTTATTGGGCACAGAAGGAGACTCAGCTTTAGGAGGCTGGATTTTAATGAATGGGATGAATGTAGACATTTTGTGGAGTCAGACAGGCTTTGGGACAATCCTGATTATTCTAGTAGCTGAGTGACCTTGGGCTGTTGATTTGCTTTTCTGAGATTATCTCTTTATCTGTTGAACGGGGATAATAATTCCTACATCCTAGCACTGTTGCAGGTATCACATGAGATAAGGCCCACAAAATTTTCAGCACTGTTCCTATTAAGAGTTTGCCAAATGGAGCACTAATTATTCAAGAGATAATTATCTTCAGGTAGTTCAAACCAAATCTTCTGTGTTTTCGAGGAGACTGAAGTGATACAAGTTAGAAGGAGAGAGGTTCAGCATGGCTCAGAGGGGACTTGCTCACTGGAGCTACCACAGCCTGGAGCATCTTGCCTGTGCTGAAGAGACCTCTAGCTGGAAGTGCCAAAGCAGAAGCTGGGTGATGGGATAGCGAGGGTAGCTCCTTCTAACTTGGACCCTGTTTTGGGATCCTGAGTGGTTCTAAAACAGTGGTGAATGGTAAAAGATCCTGAATCCACTGAAGGAGAGATCTCTTGAAACCAGTAGAATGAGCCAGCAGCGGGTAGAATCAGTACTTTTTGAGCCCAGGGCCGGGTCATATGAATAAATAGTTGTCCTGTCTCCCATCAGGGAAGGGCCTGCTATAGTGCAGGTTTGTGGAGGCGTCCTGTTCTTCCTCCTGCCCCACATGCTGGAACTCTGTATTCTACAACAAAAGTTGAAGATTGCATGACTTTATAAAACCCCGAATCCACCCCATACACACAAACATTAAGAAGCCCTCCTGAAACATAACTTCAGGTTTTCTTACTGTGGCTGGACTTCAGACACTGCAGTCTCTGGGTAGGCAGCTTTCTTTTTCCTCATCTTTCCTCTAACCCTTCAGAAGCTTCAGTCGAGTACAGAGGCCTTCTCAATCCTTCCCAGTCACTCTGAGAGGCCCTTATCTGCCATCTTTCTTTATGGTCACTTTCACCAAAGGAGAGAACCTTATCTCTTCCTCATCACTGGTGAACTAGTGAACACTTAAAGCCTCTTTCTGTTCCTTGTTCGCTGGGAAAGGAGCAGCTGATTCATCTTCTGTCTCTCCACTTACTCATTTCACTCAATAATTCACTTCTAATTAATCCATTGAATTCCAGCTGCGCCATAGAATCAGGACTCAAGGTACAGGAGGAAAGTAGCGAGTAGGGACAATTGGTTAATTCCCAGGCTCCATGGAACAGAGATTTTTTTGTGTTGTTTGTTTGTTTTATTGTGGTAAAACATGTACAGCCTAGGAAACAAATATACAAATGAGATGATCTTTAAGCACAGCAAGTTCAGGGTGGTAGATAAACACATGGTGACAAAAGACACTTGTGAGTTGATGAAGAATAAGGCAGCCGGGGAGGCTTTCTCCAAGAGCAGAGCATTTGAGCTGAGCCTGGGAGGATGAGAGGATGGCAGTTATGCAAACAGCAGTGAGAATGTTTCAGAAGGCATATGCTCACCATCATACCATCAACACCACTTATGGGGCTGGAGAGAGGCTTAGCAATTAAGAGCAATGGTTGCTTTTCCTACAGGATCTGGATTCAACCTCCAGCATCTACAAGGTAGTTCTCAACGATCTATAACTCAGACTCAGGGTACACACTGCCCTCTTTTGGCCTCTAAGGGCACTGCATGCACACGATGCACAGACATACATGCAAGGAATACCATACACATAAAATAAAAAAAATAATTAAAATAATTATATGGACTGGAGACTTGAGCTGGAAAGATGATGATGTATCCAAAGCCCACAAAGGATGCTGAAATATCTGGGAGCCAGACCATGCCTGGTAAAGAGTTTACATAATCTGAACTGCAAGTGGGCAGCACTTTTTAATCAGTAGTCTGGCTGATATGATCTTATATGCACTTCGAAAAGATTGCCTGTCCAATACTGAATGTAGGATGGATCAGAAGAGGAAAAGTGGAAGTACCAGTGTTAGGTTAGGTGACAAACACTGGTGTGGAACTGGAAGAAAGGGAGAAATCATGATTGATTCCTCAGTGTGTAGTAAAATAGGAAGTGGAGGTGCACAAGAATATGAAGTTCAGAGGTAGCAATGGAGTCACCATACCATAGCACAAGAAGACTAGAAGTTGGACAAAGGTAAGATGGCATCTCCATAAAGTTCAGGACTTTTTATCTCACGAATCTTTAAAAATATTTTTAATTTGTTGAGAATTTCATACTATGTATTTTAACTATCCACTCCAATTCCTCCCTTAACTTCTCTCAGATCTGCCCACCCCCTAAGCTCTGAACTTTGTGTTCTCATTAAAAAAAAAAAACCCATCAACTCTAATTTATGCTGTCATACAGTTATGAAATTTTCTCTTCCATTGTGTGTCCCAACATAGCTGCTCCAGCTCTCACCTTTTCCTCAGCTCAGGTGGTTGGAAGGTTTAGAAAGGACAGGAAGACAGGTTCCTTATCTGTCAAGGGAACAAATTATAGTCTGCCTGTTACTTTTCTTATTGCTGTGAGCAAATAAATAACAGAAGAGAACAACTTAAGGGGGCCTGGGAAGATCACTCAGTCAGGGTAAAGTGCTTGTTGAACAATCATGAAGATGTGAATGTGATCCCCTGCACCCGTGTAAGAGGCGGGTGTGGTGGTGCACACTTGTAATTTCAGTACTGGGGAAGATGAGACAGGTGGATCCCTGTGCTCACTGGCCAGCCAGTCAGCAAAATAAATAGTCCTCGGGTCCAGAGAGATGTCCTGTCTCAAAAATCAAGATGGATGAACAGATCCCAAAGAATGACATCTGAGGTTGATCAGTTGCCTACCCACATGTACATATGCATGCATTTATATACCCTGTGCATCTACACACACACACACACACACACACACACACACACACACACACCTTCCACCTCCCACACAAAAGAAGCAACTTAAGGGAGAAGGACTTATTTTGGTTTGCAATGTAAGGGATACAGTCCATCACAGAGGGGGAAGCATGGGGACAGCTGGGTCAATGGTGGCAGGAGTTTGCAGTAGAACCTTACTTCCTCTCATATTAATGGAACAAGAAGCAGAGAGCAGAGAGGAGGTAGGGCCAGGCTATAAAACCCTAATACCATTCCCCAGTGAATCACCTCCTTCAGCAAGCCTCCACTTCCTAAAGGCTCCACAAATCTTTCAAAACAGCACTACCAGCTGGGAACCAACTATTCAAATACATGAGCTGATGGGAAAATTTCACATTTATTACATTGTCTTAACATGTGCTCATCTCCTTTGGTAATGAGAGTAATGGTGATGGAACGTCAGGAGGCTGTGGACAGAATGCAAGATCCTTGAATTTAAGGTTCTGAGGGTTATTGCAGCAGCACAGGTGGAGGTACAGAAATAAAAGACTTGAGCAGCCTGGGCACTGGAGAAGCTATCTGCACAAATGGTGAAGGCTACCAGAATGACAGGAACACAGGGAAGAAGACAAGGCACTGAGGCCATCAGCAAAGAGGAGAAGCTATGGTCTAGGCTTCATGGAAGAGAGACTTTGAAGGAAGAAGACTTAGTTTAAAACAGCAATGGGAGCACAAAGAACATCCCTTCCCAACTTTGTGCCCTGAGTTATTCAGTGGTTAAAAGAGGAAACAGTTTCCACTTGAGCAGCTGCAGGAGTTGTAGGATTCTCAGGGAATCTTGAAATGTTATCTAAGATGATGTGATAGGACATTTAAACAAGGCATTGAGAACCTAAAGCCATTTTCCCAGAAATCTTAGCGGGCATAAGAAAGTGGAAGGGATGTGGCTGAAGACTGGGTGGGTCTGGGGACTGGCAGAACCAGGTAGAGTCTAGAAAATAGGTATTTCTTGAGACTTTGACTTGGTCCTGGTGGTGACTGGTGTCAATGTCAGAGGCATGGTAGCAGTAGTGTACCTTACTCAGAGTCATCAGGACACTGTGTAACTTTGAACATCTGCATAGATGACTTGCACATCTCAGGCAGGTGAATCTCAAAGGAGCAGGATATATATGGGAGCAGAACAATCAGTGGCCCCCAGTGTGATGTCTTCATTATAGATCCTGTGACTGTTAGGTTCCATGGGCAATGGGGAACTAAGACTGCAGATGGAATTAGGTTGCCAGTCAGCTGCTCTTAAAAATAAATAAGGAGACTGTCTTTCATCATCCAGATGGGTGAAATAATCCCATGGGTCCTTCAATGTATGTGAAGGAGACGGGGAGACAGCTGGATTGATGGCAATGGAAACCATGGGCCAAGCATTGTGGGTGGCCACTCAAAGCTCGAAAGTGCCAGGAAGCAGATGGTCCTTGAAAAAAGGGATGTAGTTCTGCAGGAGCTCGCTGATTTCACCCCAGTGAGACCCATCAGGGGCTTAGGAACTGTAGAGCTGAAAGATAATAAATATGTGTTGTTTTAAGCCAACGAGTCTGTGGTAATTAGAAACTAATATGAGATAAAAGGCTTTTCTCTCCAATGACTGCCACCTCCTGCAGGCTGCAGTGCTATGACAGCTGGGCAGAGGAATGGTTGTTAGCTTTATGAGGCTGCATTTCATGAGGGGTGGAGTTGGTGCCTTAACAGCTGTACCCCTCAATAGCTTTGTATCATGTCTTTCTGCCTTCGGTGAAGAGGGTGAAGTTTGGATAGGGACCCCCTCCCCTCCTTTGCCTCCTTCCTGCTGTTTGATTCTTTGAGTAGTGGCTTATGCAGGAAGAGAGTGAAGAGGTCCTTTTGGATCTCAGTGGCATTTGCCAGTTTTATAGGACCAGAGAGTTTGGGGGCGCTGTG
Organism: Mastomys natalensis; assembly: GCA_021653895.1. Taxonomy (NCBI): domain Eukaryota; kingdom Metazoa; phylum Chordata; class Mammalia; order Rodentia; family Muridae; genus Mastomys; species Mastomys natalensis. The sequence continues at coordinate 657,454 of JAJTUV010000895.1, forward strand.
GCTTGTTGATAATGGTCTGGCCATTTAGAAAATGCATGCCTTGCCTCCTTTCTGGAATCATTCTCTGTTGTTTCTCCATTGGCTGGACTCAAGTGTGGAAGATGATATGCCATGGGCCTCCCTGTAGCCTCAATGGTGAAAGACAGTCCTCAGGACCTGGGACTCCTGTATATTTTGATAGCAAAGGCTCTACAGGGTTTTGAGGTGCAGCTATACAAGTGAAGCTGAAGCCGAAATAAAATTGACCCAACTCCATGTGGAGACACAGTGGCAGATTGAGACTGTAGTTTGAACTGCTTTTAGGACCTTAGAATGAACCGTGGAGGAATGTTCTCAGCATTCCAGGGAGTTATCTACAAAAGACAATCTTTTCTTGAGCGAGAGTTTGAGTTCTTAGATACCTGTGATGGTGACTGAAATAACAACAACAACCACCACCACCACCAAAGTATACTCATGCCTAGATACTTTTAAGGGTGAAACTAGAAGCCATTAGGATATTCCTTACTAAATCAGGGAAGACGAACTCAGTTGATAACCATGTAGCATCGAGGGAGGCCACTAGAGGGAGCATGGACCTAGAAAACCGCAGTCACTAGCACAGAGTGAGGAAATGGAGAGGCTTAGTGACCAAGCTCCATTATTGGATACGTTGTAGAGGACACGGTTATATTTTTTAAAGGGATATTGCCCATGCTCTGAGAAAAAAATACTACATAGTTATGAAGAAGATAAAAATCCTTCTAAAGAGAAATTTGTCACTAAACAGATCAAGTTATACTTACATTAGAACTAAAGGGAAAGAAACATTCAATCTTGTAGACACCATGAGGACATAGATGAGTCAATGTGCTTGCTTCTCCTTCCCAGTGTAAAGTCATACCCCAAACAGCCTTTCTTCAGAAGACTTTTACCCCTAAAGGTTTAGTTCACGTGATAAAAAAATGCTAAAAAGCTGATAAAGCTGAGAAAGGGCCCCTCACTGAGGAAGCCAAGGCTCTCTTCCCTCATACTACCTCATTTCTGCCCCATGTCTTCTGGCACAAGCAAGATGATTTTTGCTGAGCTTTGATCTTCTGCACTTGTTTAAAGTGCATGAGAAGGCTATCTTGAGATACTTTCTATCGTCTTGCCCATTTTAACTGCCAGACTAAGCAAGGCAGATTCTTAACCTAAGCCCTTGGGCAGCCATGATAACTGCAGGAGGAGCATGCAGAGGCATGCAAGCCTCACAGAAGTGTGGCTTCAGGCTTCCTTGCAGCCACTCAAGGGGTGCTATGGCTCCTCCTTTTTAAACATTGTGATCTTGCACCTTGACGTATATTAAAGATTTCCTTGACACCTCTGCCCTTATACCCAAAGCCTCTTGAAGGTAGTTCAGGGTACATGGTTACCTTGGGACATGAGAACATAGTGAGTTTTGTGGTGTGGAGTTGGTGCCACTATATCCCATGTACCCTTGCTGCTCTGACTTGGAAGAAAGATGGACCCATGGATTATTTGAATTAAGTGCAACCAGTCTTCTGTCTTTTGGATAGGGCCCTTCTACCTGAGCAAACTCTCTTTCTCAACTCAGGTCTGTGAGGTCTCAACTCACCTGGTTCAGTAGTATCTTAGCATTCTGGTATTGCTGTCTCAGGTAGGAAGAGGAGAGGCTGGGGCATCTGTCTCTACTTTGTCTTTGGAAGCTTAAATTTGAGAGTGCATTTACTCTTTTTTTGAATCCTGACTACTTAACATCTATGACAATGTGGAAATTTTCTTTCATACCCATACAAGGAAATCACAGAGTCTTTAAAGTTGATGGGCAAATAAGCCTGGGAGTGGTGGGGACTGGAGCCCTGGCATGTGGGAGCTGCTCTTAAGAAAAGGGAGGTTTCAAAGACTGGCCATACCTAATCTCTTTGCAGTAAAACTCTTTAGCTAAGAATAAGCAGTAAGGAGAATAAGAAATTAGGAGATGGATAAATTTTGTAATTTCATTTCCTTGTATTTTAATTAATTAATTAATTATTTTTTTGAGACAAGGTTTCTCTGTGTAACTTTGGCTGTTATGGAACTTGCTCTGTAGACCAGACTGGCCTAAAATCTCATAGAGATGTGCCTGCCTCTGCCTCCCAAGTGCTGGGATTAAATGAATGCACTACCATTGCCTGCATATTTTAATTAAAAATTAATTTATTCTTCTATACAATACATCCCGACCACAGCTTCCCCTCCTTCCACTCCTCCTAGTCACCCCCTCAGATTCACTCTACACTGGTCTCCCCCAGGAAAAGAGCAGGCCTCCAGGGACATCTATTAAATATGATACAACAAGATATAATAAGACCAAATGCAAGACCTCATATCAAGGCTGGGTGAAGCAACTCAGTAGAAGGAGAAGGGTCCTAAGAGCAGGCAAAAGAATCAGAGACACCTATATTCCTACTGTCAGGAGTCCCTTCCCAAATACCAAGCTGACAACTATAACATATATGCGGGGGACCTAGCACAGACCCATGTAGGCTTCATATTGCAACTTTGTCTCTGTGAGCCCCATGGACCCTGCTTAGTTGACTTCAAGTTCCATGCTCTCCAAGTGTCCTCCACCCCTCTGGATCTCGTAATTCTTCTCCCTCCTTCTACACCAGGATTTCCAAGCTCTGAAGGAAGGACCCAATGGAGACCTCCAATCTGGGCTCTCTCTCCACCTAATGTTTGGCTGTGGGTCTCTGCATCTGCAACCATCAGCTGCTGAAGTAAGCTTTTCTGATGATAACTGAACTAGACACTAATCTATGAGTATAGGAGAACATCACTAGGAGTCATTTTATTGATATTTATTTACTTAGCCAATTGTATTTGGTTCTACTCTAGGTCTCTGGGCTATCCACTCCTGGTCATTTGGACAGAAGCATGGGCTCCTGCTTGTGATGTGGGCCTCAAATTAGACCAGTCATTGGTTGGCCTCTCCCACAAGTTTTGTGCATCATTTTGGATATTAGTCCTCTATCAGATGTGGAGTTGGTGAAAATCTTTTCCCTTCTGTAAGCTGCTGTTTTGCCTATTGACAGTGTTCTTTGTCTTCATTTATTAATTGTGGATCTTAGTGCCTGTGCTATTGATGTTTTCTTCAGGAAGTTGTCTCCTGTGCCAATGCATTCAAGGCTATTCCCCACTTTCTCTTTCTGTTGGATCGGTGTATCTGGTTTTATATTAAGGTCTTTGGTCCACTTGCATTTGAGTTTTGTGCAGGGTGATGATATGGATCTATTTGCACACTTCTACATGCAGACATCCAGTTAGGTCAGCACCATTTGTTGGTGATTTCTTTTTTCCATTGTGTATTTCTGGCTTCTTTATCACAAATCAGGTGTCCATTGCTGTATGGATTTATGTATGGGTTTTCAATTTGATTTCTTTGACCAACATGTCTGTTTTTATGCCAATACAATGTGGTTTTTATTGTTATAACTCTGTAGGACAGTTTGAAATCAGGGATGGTGATACCTCCAGAAGTTTTGTTATTGTTCAACATTGTTTTAGCTATCCTTTTCCCCTCCTTATGAAGTTGAATATTGTCCTTTCAAGGTCTGTAAAGAATTGTTAGACTGTTGATGCAGAATAGGATGTAGATTTCTGCCTGAAGTTCCTTTGTTCTAGCCTAATGTCAGATTCCTGCTTGTAGTCCATTTTCTTGTCCTTGTTCTATGTCAGATTCCTGTCAGGAAGCCCCTAAAGATCTCCATATCTCTTCCTTTTTTATTGCATAAACCAGACTGAGCCTGTCTTAGGTTGTTCTGACAAAAATTCGTTCCTTATGTGTCATGGAATATGCATTATCAAAAGCAATGCACTTCTGTCTTAGGTTGGTAAGGCTCTGTGCAGAATCTTACCTGTTCTTGGCTTGCCAGCCTGTTAAATTGATAGCTCTGTTTGGGGTTCCATTTTCAGTTTCAAGTCATTTACTTTGGCTGCCAACCTGTTGATGTACTTAGAGACAAGCTTTAACATGATGGGCAGGAATAAAAGTATTCCCAGGACAAAAGGGTCTAGTCAGATCAAGCTATATATGCCATTCTTGAGGTTTGACCAAAATGGAAATACTGATCTCAAGCCATGGATAATTTTATCAGCATTATCTGCAACATCAAAGCTCAGCAGAGCAGCATTCTTTAAGTTCATAATCTCACTATGCAAAGTTAAAGCATCCAGAGAGGTGTTAGAATTATGCCAAATACCCTGCAAGTGTCTTTAAACTTTTTTCTAATTATAATGACTATCATTGTAAATTTTAGAAGTAACACCACTCCAATGGTATTTGTCATGACACTCGAGATGGCTCCTAACTCTTAAACCCTGAATCTTCATTTGATAATTTGAATAAGATATAGAGCATCAATCTGTTGTTCCAAACACTTATATAAATTCTCTTGTATACTCAACACATTAGTAACATTTTTTTTTTTTTGCTAGATGATTAACAAAATAGCTATCTTAGCTTCTTGTGTCAAAGCTATTGCAGAAGCAGTGGTGCTAGCAATTAATGTAATTAAAGCTGTTATACCAGCAATAATCAAGTCCACTTTCCTCATGATTCTGCTTAAAGCCTAATTCACTTCTTCCAGCACTTTCAAGCTTTTTTTTCAGAGAATCAAGGTTTTCTAATATTCAAGGCAGTAAGACAAAAGCTGGTTGATACACCCCTATAACAGACATGCCAGGTTTTAACACATTAACACAATTGTAGGTTGTATGTGGTCAATGCAACCTACAATAAATACTGTAGAATAGACAAAACCAATTTTAAACAATTATAAGAGCCTTAACACATGCACTAACCCTTGTTTGAAATCCAGATCCTGTCCCAACTTTATCTCTTGCTATCATAACATCATAGAGAACTGCAGCTAACTTCCAAATATGTCTCTGAAAATGTCCAGATTCCGCCTTTCAAATGAAGAAGTAATTACAGGTAGGAATCTAAGTCTTAAGCTAGAACAAAGAAGTAGGCTTCAAGCTTGAAAATGACTTTGGGCTAGGACAGGAAAGTAGGCTCAGATATTTTGGTCATCCTGATTAGCCCTTAGAAATAGTGATCACAAGAGTGATCACAGGACTCTGTTTATTGTCCTGTGTGTTTTCTTTGACTATCTGGGTTTATTGTCTTGCTTGTTCCTTGACTATTTGCATCTATTGCATTGCTAGTTCCTCAACCTAGAACTGACCTTAATGTTTGCATGTAATTTAAACGGTATAAAAGCAAAAAAGGAGGAGGAGGGATGGGATAGGGGATGAATGGGGGTGGGGAATGGAGAAAGGCGATAACATTTGAAATGTAAATAAATAAAATATTGAATAAAAAAAAAGAAATTTGATGAAGAATGCATTGAATCTGTAGATTACTTTTGGTAGGATGGCCATTTTTACTATATTAATTCTACTGATCCATGATCCTGGGCGATCCTTCTATCTTCTGGTAATTTCTTCAATTTCTATTTTTGAATCTGGACTCACAATCCAAAATCTTTCATTTGCTTGGTTAGAGTTACCCTAAGATATATTTTTATATATTTGTAGGTATTATGAAAAGTGTTGTTTCCATCATTTCTTTCTTAGCCTGTTTGCCATTTGTACATAGGATGACTACTGATTTTTTTTTTTTTTTTTGAGTTACTCTTTAATGCAGGCACTTTGCTAAAGGTGTTTATCAGCTGTAGGAGTTCCCTGGTAGAATTTTTGGGGTTATTTATGTATACTACCATATCATCTGCAAATAGATACTTTGACTTGTTCCTTACCAATTTCTATCTCCTTGATCTCCTTATGGAAAGAGTAGACAGCTTAGTCTTTCTACTGATTTTAGTGGAATTGCTTTGAGTTTCTCTTCATTTAATTTGATGTTGGCTATAGGCTGTAAATTGCTTTTATTGTGTTTCAGTATGTCCCTTGCATTCCTAATCTCTCCAGGTCTTTTATCATGAAGGGGTGTTGGATTTTGTCAAAGGCCTTTTCTGCATCTAATAAGATGATCATGTGTGTTCTTTCAGTTTGTTTATATGGTGGATTACACAGACTTATTTTCATATGTTTAACCATCTCTGAATCTCTAGAAGGAAGTCTACTTGATCATGGTGGATTATCTTTTTGATGTGTTCTTGGATTTGGTTTGTGAGTATTTTTGCATCTATGTTCATAAGGAAAATTTTTTGCTGAATTCTTTGTCTGTAATTCTTTGTTGAATCTTTGTATGGTTTGTATATCAGAGTGACTGTAGCCTCATAAAATGAACTGGGCAATCTTCCCTCTTTTTATTTGTGGAATAATTTGAGGAGTATTGGCATTAGTTTTTCTTTGAAAGTCTGGTAGAATTCTGTGCTAAAACTGTCTGGCTCTGTGCTGTTTTTGGTTAGGAAACTTTTAATGACATCTTCTATTTCTTGAGGGGTTATAGGCTTTTAAAAATTGTTTATCTGATCTTGATTTTATTTTGGTAAGTGGTATAGAACAAAAATTTTCCATTTCTTTTAGATTTTCCAATTTGGTGGAATATAGGTTTTTGAAGTATAACCTAGCAAATCTTTGGATTTCCTCAGTGTCTGTTGTTATGTCCCCTTTCAGTTTTGATTTTGCTAATTTGGATTTCTCTCTGTCTTCGAGTTAGTAAACTCTAACCAACTCTTTCATTAATTTTTTGTATTCTCTTAGTTTCTACTTTATTGATTTCAGCCTCAGCTTGATTATTTCCTGCTGTCTGTTCCTCTTGGGTGTGGTTGCTTCTTTCAGTTCTAGAGCTTTCAGGTATGCTAGTATAAGATCTCTCCAATTTTTTCATGTAGGCATGTTCATGCTATGAACTTTCCTTCTAGTATTACCTACATTGTTTGGGGTATGTTGTGTATTCATTTTCATTGGATTCTAGGAAGACTTTAATTTCTTTCTTTATTTCTACCCTACCCAGTAGTCATTCAGTTTCCATGAGTTTGCAAGCTTTCTGTTGTTGAAATCTATCATTAATCCATAGTGGTCTGATAGGATGCAGGGAGTTATTTCTACTTTCTTTGATCTGTTGACATTTGTTTTGTGTCTGAGTATGTGGTCAATTTTAAGAAAAGGTCTATGAGATGCTGAGAGAAAGGTATATTCTTTTGAATTTGGGTGAAATGTTTTGTAAAAATATGTTGGGTTCATTTGATTTATAACATCTGTTAGCTACCGTTTTTCTTTTTTTAGTTTTTGTCTGGATGACCTGTCCATGATGAGAGTAGGGTATTTCAGTTTCCTATTATCAGTGTGTGAGGGTCAGTATGTGATTTAAGCTTTAGTAATGTTTCTTTTACAAACATAGGTGCCATTGCATTTGGGGTAAGAATTGAAAGGTCACCTTTGTGAATTTTTCCTTCGATGAGTATGAATTGTCCTTCTCCATCTAGTTTGTTTTTTAAATGGCTGCAACAGCTTACTTCTTAGGTTAATTTGCTTGGAAAATCTTTTTTCTAGCCCTTTAGTCTGAGGTAACTTCTATCTTTGATGTTGAGGTATGTTTCTTGTATGCAGCTGAGGGATGGATCCTGTTTTCACATCCACTCTGTTAATCAGTGTCTTTTTATTGGGGAACTGAGTCTATTGATATTTAGATACATCAGTGATCAATGATCGTTAATTCCTGTTATTTTGCTGTTGTTGGTGTGTGTATGCTTTCCTTCTTTTGGTTTTGTTGGTGTGAGATTATTTATTTCCTGTGTCTTCATGGATTTATTTAACCTCTTTGGGTTGAAGTTTTTCTTTTAGTACCTTATGTAGGACTGGCTTTGTAGATAAATGTTGTTTAAATTTGGCTTTATAATGAAATATCTTATTTCCTCCATCTATGGTGACTGAAAGTTTTGCTGGGATAATAGTCTGGGCTGGCATCTGTGGTCTCTTAGAGTCTGCAGCACATAAGTCCAGGCCCTTTTGGTTTTAGAGCCTCCATTGAGAAACCAGATGTAATTCCAATATGTCTCCCTTTATATGTTACTTAGTCTTTTCCCTTGCAGTGTTTAATATTCTTTCTTTGTTCTGTACATCTCGTGTTTAGATTATTGTGTTGCAAGGGGGCTTTCTTTACGGAGTCAACCTATTTGGTGTATGTATGCTTTTTGTACCTTTATAAACATCTTCTTTAGGTTAGGGACTTTTGTTTTTTTTTTTTTTTTGATTTTGTTGAAAATATTTTCAATGCTTTCCACTGGAAATTTCTCCTTTCTCTACTCCTATTTCTGTTAGGTTTGGTGTCTTTTTTTTTTTTTTTTTCCTTTAGTGTTTTATGTTGTGTGCCAGATTTCCTGGATGTTTTTCTGTCAGAAGATTTTTAGAGTTAACATTTTCTTTGAGTGATGTATTTATTTGTTTCATAGTATCTTCTCAATGCCTGAGATTCTTTCTTCCATTTTGTGTATTCTGTTGGTGAAGCTTGCCTCTGTAGTTCCTCTTCAAATCCCTAAATCTTTTATTTCCAGAATTCCCTTAGTTTGTTCTTTCTTTATTATGTCAATTTCCATTTTCCTGTCTTGAACAGTTTTATTTGCTTCCTTCAACTGTTTGTTTTTTCTTGGCTTTCTTTAAGGGATTTATTTATTCCTCTAGTTCTTTGTTTGTCTTTTCCTGGATTTCTTTAAGGGATTTATTCATTTCCTATTTAAGTACCTATCTCATCTTCATATAGTTGGTTTTTAAGGTCTTTTTCTTGTGCCTCATCTGTGTTGGAATATTCAGGGCTTGTGGTAGTAGGATGGCTATAGTGGTAACATACTGCCTTGCCTGTTGCTGATTGTGTTTCTATGCTGGTGTCTATGCATCTGGGTTTCAGGTGATTATAGGTCTAGGTGCTGATTTCTGAGTTTGTCTTTGTTGGATGGATGCTTTGTTCTTGTTTTTCATTTTCTTTTTCTTTTTGTTGTTGCTGTTTTGTTTCATCTCTGGTCTTCTGACAAGTGTGGCCTGTTATTGAGCAGGGGCTTTCAACCTGAATTGGGGGCTGACTTCTAGCAGCCAGAGTGGCTTCTGGTTGAGCAGAGGGTTTCTGGTTGAATTGGGATCTGAGACAGGGTGAAGAGGAGAGGGGATTGAGGAGAGGGTAGAAGTCACTGAGAGAGCTGGGGAGGTCCATGGGTGGGTGGCTTTTTTTGGACTTCTCAGTGCTGGTGTGGCCTCTGGTTGAGCAGCTGTGTTTTAATTTAAAAGAGGGTATATTTGAATTCTGTTCTTTGTTTCTTTTGAAATTAAAAGGGGCTTATGCTAAATTTTAGGGTTTTTTGGGTTGAGCTGTTTGCTGTTTTATTTCTGCTACATAGGGCTTACTTTGTAACCCTCAAGTGTTGAGTAGAGTTACTAACCTGATGAGGCAAAGGCAGAAGCAGAGGCGGAGGCGGAGGTGGAGGAGAGGAGGCAGAGAGGCAGAGGAGGCAGAGGCAGAATCTAAAGCACTGTACATTTCTGGAGTCAATTCCTGTCCTATTTAGAGCTATCTCAGAGGCCCTGGGGCTCACAGTTACCTGGCTCTATGAATGGTTCCAGGAGGATACAAAGCATGGGATAAGACTGTTTATTCACTTTTTCCAAATGAAAGTAGGGATAACAACTAATTTTAAAAACAGATTAAATGAGTAAACACACACAAAGCATTCAGAAATAGAGCCAGACCAATGGGTCATTTTCTTAGATATTTGATCACAAATGGCCAAACATGAAAGTGGGCACTGCTCTCATGCTGGTCTTTTCATCCATCCTGCAGGCTTACTCGTGTATAGGAAAAGAAGAGGTTACTCTGTGTGGGGGCCTTTCCCTCCTATGCAGCCCTTCCTCACAGGAGTACAAGAGGGGAAAGGGGTGGTCCAGATAAAGTCTTGCTTGCTAGTAGCTTTTTTAGCTTTGACTCTGTGATTCAGGGAGTCAGCAGGGATACAGTGAGTGAACTGTAGAGATTGGAAAGTCTCTTATCGTGAGGTCTCTTATCCAAGAAGCTACACATTTCAGGTTTATTGGCACAGTTGCCATATCATAAACTTTGGCATCAGGACTCTGGGTTGGTCCTTCTGTCTTGTTTGGTAGATAGTTACAGCTGAGATACTGGAGAGTATCAGGAAGCTAGAAGAAAGATCTTCCTACTCTGGAGGAAAGCCAGAAGAGAAAGAGGTGATTTTTATGGGGTTTCAGATTTGAGCAGATTTCTTTCAGACTTTTCTCAGCCAAAAGAGTGCCAACCCTGCATTGCAGCAGCTTAGTTGTTCTGTTAATCTCCTGAGATTTCTTTCATGTGAGCTGGGGGTAGGATGCTGAAGAGTAGAGATGCCTTTCCTTCTTACCATCCTCCCTACTCTTGCACAGGCAGGTCTTCTTTCCCATGTTTTCATTTCTCCCTGTTTTATATGCATTCACAGTGGAAACTGCTTAGGGTTGCAGGGAAGTCAGAGCAAATTAGGTAGGCAGGCCTGACAGGCACTTGGTGGATGTTAGCTGTGTGGATTAATGAGAAGTCCTGACAGGTGAGGCTATGGGAATCCTAAAGAGAGGTGAGGGCAAAGAGAGTACATGGTGGGATCTAGGATTAGATACCAAATAGTTCAGAAAAGGAACAGGGAGATTGAATAATCAAGAGTGGCAATGCCAAGAAAATTAGTGAGAAGACTCTAGAGGAGATAGTTGTTTCCTGCTTTTCAGGGACAGAGTAGCAAAGTCAGAACTAAGAAACAGCCATGAGGCCTGTTGTTGTATGTGGCCTTTGGGAGAGCAACTATAATGGGCTGGTGTGTGGCAGACTACAGTGGGTGAGTAGGAATGGAGGTTGTCTATATTGGAGGAGCAGAAGGATGACAAGGATCAAGTTTTTGCAGAGGATGTTTTGGATGGGGAGACTTGACCGGGTTTGTAAGCTGAGGGGCGTGAGAGGTTTGGATCTAAAAGGATAGGATAGCTAAAGAGGAATTCCAGTAGAGTGAAGGAGTTCCCCTTCCCTTCCCAGGCCTGACAAAGTCACCAGAGAGCTGGATTTAGGTTGCAATACTTTAATGTAATACATTAAAGGGCAGACCAAGAGGTGGTGGTCAGATGAGCAGAATGTGGGTGATGAAGGGACCACCTAGCAGGGGACTTAGTGGTTAGGCATATTTTGTCTTCATGGCTTCATGATATCACTGGCACCAGGGATTATGTCTTCCTCACCATTTATAAATCCTTCAATTATTTTACCCAGTTCTTTCTTCACTGTCTGGCTTGACTTGGTCAGGTTTTCCTCTGAGGTGATTGCTGTAATTTGAAAATAGAAATGTCCAGTTATGGTGAGTTCCCATTCACACTTCCATCCTCCCACCCTAACAGCTTCCTGCAGTGCTGGGAGTTGGTTTACACTTAAAATTGTCCTTCTAGGACTTCTTTTTCCCTTGCAGAGCCTCCTATCTATACAAGCTACGGTTTGCCCTGCCTTCCTCTGCTTTCCACCTCCCTAAACATTTCCCTTCTTCCCTGGCTCATACCAGCTGAGGTGGTGGGTCTTGTGGTCTCTTCCAGTAGAGATGACTCACTCATGAGCCCGTCCTGGGCCTCTTGACTCTCTGGTTTGGTAGATTCTATCACTACATTATCTTTGGAAGCTGGCTCTTCTCCGAAGATGGAAGGCTCCTTAGAAAGGTCCTTACTGGAAGTACTCTCCTTGCTGGTGTGGCTGGTGGGAATGGACTGGGCAGCTGGAACCAAGAACATGTAGGGAGTGAGGGGCAAAGAAATCTGGGAGAAACAGTGTCTCTTCAGTTGGTCCATTAGTGTTGAACTATTGCCTAACTGATTTATAGTGGCATTGGGGTCCTATGCTAGCATTCATATCCCTGAGCTCCTCAAAGGCATGGATTAGATTTCCAATGCCATGATTAAGAATTTCTGCTACTCCAACCCCAGGAAAATCCAGCTTCTCAATTAAGAGCCATTAGCAAACACCTCTCCCTCTGCTTGGCTTATATGAGCAGCTTCTTAACCTTGGTTCTTCCTTCTGAATGTCAAATGTTTTTCTCCTTTAGTTTCTCAGACTTCTCCCAGGTTAATCTGGGAAGTTAGCTCATGATTAAACCATGTTTACAGTTAATCTAGAAAACTGAACTCATCAATGTTTAAGGTTTTTGGACTGTGTGGTGAGAGTCCCCCTTGTCTCTGAGTGAGCTGAAATATTACCTGCCAGCAGGTGTGAGGTGCTGTCCCCATTCCAGTTTCCAGTGACTATATAGCATGAGTGCTTTACAAAAGGTTCCTGCCCCCCACCCCCAGATCTATGGCACATCAGTGCAGCAGGAAGAATTAAGGCCAACAACAGGAGGGACTGTTTGGCAGATGCTCTTGAGGCTTACTGGCATCTGTGGACTGAGTCTTCATGTAGAGTTCATCTTTGGACCCTGAGGAGAGAAGATAAAATCCCCAGAGACCTCAAGATAGTTAACATGTGAACTGGTCATTTGTAGTCACCCCATTGCAGCTTCCTCAACCCCTTACTCCTTGTTGTTTGTTTGCTTTAGATAGTGTTTTGCTTGGTAGTTCTAGTTGGCCTGGAATGTGCATGACATCCCTGCTTCTGCTTCCTGAGTTTTGGAAATGCAGGTGTGCACCACCATGTCCTTATGATTCTCTTTTCTACACTTCCCTTAGCATTTCTAAAATACTGTGTAATCTTTTCAGTATGTTTACTTTTTTTCCCCTCTAATGAAATCTCAATGATGACAGAGGTTTTTATGTAACCTATTAGTGTATTCTAAGTCCCTGGAACTATATGGTACAGAGTGAGTGCTATGGATAGCACTTGATGTGGTGTATGCATCTTGCTCTCATTGTACCAAGGGAGCTAAGGAGGTCTAAAGTAGTGATTTTACTTGGCTTGTGCTAAACCAGCCTCTGGTGATAGGATCTAACAGAATCTCTGTTGATCGATAGTCTGCCCTGTTATGAGTTCAGTCTAGCCTTTGAAAACCATAGTCTTGGTTTTCTAGGTTCCTGAACTCAGGGGATATATGTCTTCATGCCCACTTCCAGCTCTGTGGCTTTTTCATTCCATGTCTTATCATCTCTCTACCATGGCGGTGATGTTGCTTATCTGACAGCCCCATGGCCTGTAGGAGACTAAGGAGAGCAGAAAGAAAGGCACACTTACCAGGCAGGACAGCAAGAGAGGTGGCAGCAAGGCTGGCAAATAGCAGGACAGTGAAGAATTTCATGGTGGCACTGGAACAAAGTCAGCTTTCCCTGAGAAGCTGTGTAGAATGCTGGAGTAGCAGTCTGGCTGGGGCTTTATTTATTTTGGGGTAAGGATGCTAGACAATAGTTGGAGATTAGACCAGGAAGCAAGCCAGGTTTCCCATCTAATTTCCATTCAGACTACACTGGGTTTTGGGAATTGGTGTTTCTGGGAAATGAGTTGGCAAGAAAGTAAGGCCCTCAGCCTTCCCTTTGGCCTAGCTACTGCCATGGTGTGCCAGCCCCAGGTGCCATTTCTTTGTACCTTTGGGATAACTTCCTGAGTGGTCTCCTTTCCTTAATGTTACTCATTACTGGTATTATTTTTATAGTTTCCCAACTGATTATTTAATTATTATCTGTTTCCTTCAGAAAAGGGAAACTTCTGTGAGGCTGGGATTATTCTTGCTTTTCTTGCCATGGTTTCTCCAGCACCTCTCTAGCAGCTGGCTCATATTTGGGTCCAGAAAATATTACTTATGTGACTGAATCAAGGAAAGACCAGATGGTCCTCCAGGGTGCAGACAAACCTCCCCATCAGTTCAGGAATGGAGGCATGAGGCAGGTATAGGAATTCCATCTGCTAGGTTGTGTTCTGGGTTTGTTTACATAGGATGTCTCATTTGATTAATAATATTTGGAAAGTTACTTATTAATCAAGAAATTCATATTTCAGCCATGAGGTAGCTTCTACCAAATACGTATTTGTACGTGTGTTTTCCTCCATTAGTGTAGATTTACTATGAAAAATAAAGGACTTCATTATGACACTCCATATTACCTTCTTTGGTTTACTTCCTTCCTGAGGATTCCTTTTCTTTTTTCCCTCATCTATCTATCTATCTATCTATCTATCTATCTATCTATTATCTATCTATCTATTATCGATCTATCTATCTATCTATCTATCTATCTATCTATCTATCATCCATCCATCCATCCATCCATCCATCTATCTATCTATCTATCTATCTATCTATCTATCTATCTATCTATCAATAATATATTTGTATTTTTGTTTTTTTGAGACAGGGTTTATCAAATAGCCTTGGCTTGGAACTCACTAGGTAGACCAGGCTGGTTTCTAACCCACAGAGATCTGTCTGATCTTTAGTGCATCCTGAAAATGCACCACTAATGCTCTGACATATGTTTGTGTGGGTGTGTGTTTTTGTGTGTGTATATAAATTTTAAAAAGTCTATTTAAAGTAGACCACTCTAATTCTGCCTCCAGAGTCTAGTGACCCTAGATAGAGCAGTAGGATGTCTGAGGAAGCCTCTGGAAAGGAGATGGGGGATAAACCTATGATTAACCTTCCATATTAATGCTGGCGAGATCTCCTGGAGGTCATGTCACTTCTTTGTGTGAAAGCCTCTAGAGATAAAGTTTAGACATCTTGGCCCTCTATCTTTTCTGCTTTATCCCTGACTTCTGCAAGATGGTCCCTCTTCCCTGGAGTACTAGGTTCATGCTACTCTGTCAAGAAGGCTCTCCTGTCTATCTGCCTGGGGTCTTTCTATATCCTGCCCTCTAATAGACTTTTCTGCTGATTTTAAACCATCCCCCTCCCATCATTTTGTCTTCCTTGGTGAGTCATCTGGCCCCACAGTATCTTGTTGGTGGTATCCTTCTATTTTCACTATCATGGCCCACTACTATTTATTGAATATTAGCCATCTGCAAACTTTGGAGGATAGAATGGCAAATAGAGTCATTTGGGCCCTAGCTTTATAGCCTTTATTGTCTAAGACTTATCCAGTTTTACTGTAATTATATGATTTGACTCTTACTGACCTTGTTGGTCAGTTTTCAGTACAGGAATCATTGTTAGTTTATCCTTGCATTTCAATGTATTTAGCACAGAATTTAAAACTTGCTGGATATTCCAGTCTGCATTTGTTGAATGAGTCATTTTGCTTATTTAAAGCTCTCCCTTGGGGAATACAATTCCCCAAAGGAGAAGCTCCTTAGTATGTGTGTGTGCCTGGTCCAGAACCTATGAAAGACATTCAACAAGTAAGTATTTCAAGTAGAACATATTGAAAGTAGGTGCTACAGCTGCAACTCAGGAACAACAGAGCTGTCTCTGTTGTGTTACACAGGATTTCGAATACAATATAAGAAACCCAGTTAGATGGAAATTTAATATTGGCAACTAATTTTTTTAGTGTAAATATCTCAATACTGCATAAGACATAAGTATGTTTCAAATATGTCTGAGATGACATTTAACTGGTGTTCTGTATTTATTTGTTAAATTTTGCTCTCAAGACTCCTAGTAAGTCTTTCTATGTTCATACTTCCTACCTTGTCTCTCCAAGAGTTCAGGATCAGCCCTGTATGATTGGTTAAGGAGTCAGATACAGGGAAACTCCATTAGCTATTCCTGTAACTCCTTTCTGAGAAAAGAGGTCACAGAAGTTCTTTATATTCAGGATAGCCAACTTTGGCCAGATGACCCCCATTATCCTCACAATTCTCATATTGTGTAAATATGAGCTTTTTACAAATGTGATCATCAACAGGCTAGATGTGAGGAAGACCAGTGGCTTCTGTGGAGAACACAGAGCTGCCTGTTTCTGGTGATGCGTATTATTTAGTTTCTAACCAAGTCAACGAGGCACCTCTCAATGAATTCTGAGACTGAGAGACAAAGAGAGAAGAATCTCAGAGATGTGAAAGCACTAAGGGATGAAAGGAGGAAGCAGAGAGCTTGGCACACATGGAGTACTACTATTGCACTGTGTGGCCCTAGTCCACTACTGTGCTGTGTGGCCTTGGTCCACTGCTTCCTGCCTCTGAGCCTCAGTCTTCTTTTTATCAAAGAGAAAGGGATCTAGATGGTTTCTCAGGATTCTATCAAGATTAACACCCCCTGGGCCAGGAATAAAAACTTCACAGTCAACAATGGCTATTCTCACACTACAATGCACATCAGAATCAGCCATACTATGCATTTGAATGTTTTTCTCTTCACTTAGATGTAGCCCAGGAATTTAAGACTCAGCATCCATGGCAAGTGTTGAGGAATATTATCCAAGATGGGAGGAGGAATAGCTAATCAGCAAATACTTCTTTCCTGACAATGATTTTGGGATCCAGAATACCTGTTAGAGAGGGTGAGGAAAGGAGAGAGATGGGAGGATTCTGGATATATGTGTATATGTATACATATACGATGTATATATATGATGTGTGTGTGTGTATATTCTGCCCTCTCATGCTAAAATTTAAACGTGTCTCTATCACTGAGCTATACCCCAGCTAAAGGAAAACAATTTTAAGTCATTAATAAACATGTCAAGAGTTGCCCACTTAGTCTGATTAGATTTCTATAGCAAAAATACCACAATTAGCTGACTTGTACACAGAAATCTCTCTAAGTTCTGTATGTTGGGGACCACATGCAGGTATATTAGATGCCTTCTGAGTCCTGAAAACCCTCCATTGCTCCCACTGTGTATTTTAAAGTCAGAGTCTCACTGCTTTTCCATGGTAGAAACAGGGTGGAGTATCTTTGATTACAGGTACAAGCCACCATCTTCCAGAGGCTTCAAATGTCACCATCTAGGAGCCCAGATTTCAATATTTAGCCCATTGCAGCTCCTTAACATTAATGCACATTGGGGAAAATCATGCTAATCCTGTAATTAGAGCCTGCCACATCCTTCTGAATGGACAGAATGAAGACCAGCAAGTAAATCCAGTCAGCATGGTGATGTAGAGCAGTTGGAGTTCTTAGCTTGCTTCTGAGAGTGTGAATTGTAGAACACTTTATAAAATTTGAAAACCTATTAAAAACCTATTAAAGCTAAACATATCTTTCTTCTATAATTATGTATATATTCCTGGACATAGACACAAGGAAAATGATGCTTAAGTCCACTGGAAGATAGGTATGAGAGTGTTTATAGTGGAATTACTTATAATGGAGACAATCCACACATCTACCAATAATAGAATAAAGAGCTATAGAATGCCACACAGATTACAAAAAAAACTATTGTTATTTGGCACAATATTTGGTTCCAAATATTGCTATTTAGAATGTGACAGGAAAAATATTGAAACAAAGCTAGGCTCAAGGATCATACTGTATATGGTTCAATTTATACAAAGTTCTTCAAAGACAAAGAATTAATGGTTACTAAGGTTAGAACAGTGGGTATCTTTGCTGTAATTCTGATGGGAGGAAGTGTAAGGGAACCTTCTCAAGTGTGGGAAATTGTTTATATGATAATCTGGGATATTATAGTTAAAAATTATATATAAAAGTTTGTTAAATTGACTTAAAATAAGTATACCCAGTTAACCAAAACATTAAAAATAAGTGTTAGTTCCATGGATGTTACTGATAAAAAGGAACACAAAGAATGTTGGAGGTATTGACATATTGTCCTAGCCCTGATGTTAAGCTGGAGCAGGATGGAAATTAGAGCAGGTGATGGGAAGAAAGCTGTCTTGAGGGACTTCCGGTCTGGGCCCAAGCATGGAGCAGATCTTGGGTGGCAGCTCTGCACCCAACCTCACAAAACCCAGCAAAAGTGGGGCCTCAAGGAGCTCTAACCCAGGCAGTATCTCAGATAAAAGTGAATCACCTGTGATGCTAGTTGGTAGAAGTTCTAATCCTGATGCTGTCCTCCAGATTTATACTACTCAGACCCTTGATGGGCCATTGGCAAGGACATCAAACAGCTAGAGATTGACATCACTAATCTGAAGAAATCCCTTGTTTCACTGTCTGAAATGATCTCCAAAAATTGCAAAGGACTTTATTGGACTTGATTTACTCTTTTACAATAGAAAAGACTGTGTACAGCTCTTGACTGTGTACAGCCCTTAAAGAAGAATGTTGCTTTTACATAGACAAGACAGGGATGGTTAAAGAGAGCATGAAAAAGGTCCGAGAAGGCCCTGAGAAAGGACAGAGAGAGAAAGAGAAAAATGAGAGCTGGTACAAGACCTGGTTTCAACCTCTCCATGGTTGTCAACCCTACTTCCTCCCATCTTGGGAACCATTAATTGGATTATTTTTGCTTATTTCTTTTGGTCCCTGGGCCTTAAATAGGCTGACTAACTTTGTGAAACAACAGATAGATAATTTGGTAGCAAAACCTATTCAGATACATTATCATAAGTTAGCTATGGAGGACCACGAGACTCAAGATGAGGTTGTTACTCTATCCAGGGTATTCCCCAAACCCATCTCCACCCAACCTAAAAGAGGGGACTTCCACCCCTAGACCAAGCAGAGAGGGACCACCCAGAACCCCTCTGACTGGCGATCTGAATTCTTGCTTAGGCTGTGAGGCTAAGCTCTGCAAGGGAATATAAATAAAAGTTAAAAATATCTCTCTGGGTTCCCTGAGGGACAAACCTGACTGCATAGGGATTGATGTCAAAAGTATCCCCTCTCCAGGAAAAAGACATCGGGATGAATATGGCCCTCATGCCTCACTGGACAACGACAGGAGGACCGGAGCCATTACGAGGTCCCCTTCAATTATTGGAGGTCCTTCGCAAGATTAGAAACGCCACGGCCCTTCTATACTTAGAGAAGGGAGGAGATGTCAGGGGCAGCCCTGCTTATATACTGAAGGCCTACAATCAGCCATAGAACCTAAAATCACCAATAGGCCTGACATACATACATGCTAACACAAAGTCTCTGTGGAAAAACACTGAAACAAATGGCTATAAGCTATTGTAAACAGGCAGCTTTTGTGGAAATTTACCAGCCTGAATAGTCATAGACCTTGTAAATAGGTAGCCTTGGCAGATAGTACCAACTTAGATAAGGACAAGTGAATCATAGGCAGAGTCATAGTGACCTCTCCCCTGAACCTTCACCCAGTCGATACCCTGTTCTGAAAGATATCTGTACTCCCCCGAACACCTATGCTCCAGTGCCATTACCTTCCCCACATCCTGCCTTTTTGTGTTTATAACCCCTGTGTGAATAAGTAAAAATTACAATTTCATTTAAGTAAACAAATAAAAAAAGAAAGGAAAAAAAGAGAAAGCTGTCTTGAATATACTAGCATTAGGACAAAACCACACTGGCTGAATCATGTGTCTCAGTGGCTATGGTTGACATCAATGCCTGGTGTCAGAGGGTAAAGACCAGCAGCTCTAAGGGCATAAAGAGGAATAGCATGCTGTAGTTTGAATATGCTTGGCCCATGGGAAGTGGCACTATTAGGAGATGTGGCCTTATTAGAGTAGGCATAGCCTTGTTAGAGGAAGTGTGTCACTGTGGAGGTGGGGATTTGAGGTCTCATATATATGCTTAAATCTGGCCAGTGTGACCCAAAGTCTTTTTTTGGTAGTCTTCAGATCAAGATGTAGCATTCTAAACTCATCCCCCACTATGCCTGCCTGGATACTGCCATGCTCCTTTATTGGTGATAATGGATTGAACCTATGAACCTGTAAGCCAGCTCGTATTAAATATTGTCCTTTATAAGAGTTGCCTTGGTCATGGTGTCTGTTCACAGTAGTAAAACCCTAACTAAGATACAACATCTGGAAGGGACAGCTTCAGAAAAAGCAGCCAGTATGAGAGTCTTTGCAAATGCCTTTGCCAGCAGAGTAATGATATACATGAGGCAAAAAGAAATCCAGTTCAACATGACTCAAGAGCTGGTGTTGGTTCAAACTTCTAGAGTCTGACTCTGGGCAGTTTATTTTAGGCATATGTAAGTAAGTACAATGCAATTTGGAAAAAAGTTTTTTGTTGCAACACAATCCCGTGTGCAAAAGGAGGCACATGATTTATATCGAACCTCTTCTCAAAGTATATGTTACTTCTGCGAAGATGAATTCTAAAGATAGGCTACATGTGTTATATTAAGGGCCAGGTGAAGGATTTGATGTGGTCTCATGGTTATCATACAGAGAGCACAGAGGTCATTTAGATTGTTAGCTACTTCTGGTCCTGGTTGTAGGAACTTGGGGGGAGTCCCTGGCCATACAGATAGCACAGAAGTCACCTAGACTATTAAGGGACTCCAGCATTGCTTGTGGGAGCCTGGCAGAGTCCCTGACTCTATAGAGAGCACAAGGATCACTTAGATTATTAGCTACCTCCATTCCAAACCTTCTGTGCAGAGAACAGGTTATACATCTCTTTCATGGAAGAGATAACCTTACGTATTTAACATTCCTGGTTTCTTTAGTGCTTATTTGTGAGCATGAGGACATTTATGCTTCCATCAAACCAGTGCTCTCACAAGCAGATAGGAGAATGCAGAGGTCTGTGAGTTAGGGAGGGCTATGGCTGCTGTCTAACAGGTCTACCTTTTATTTTTATATTTTTCTGCCTGTACTGGAGGTTAACCCAGGCCTCAACCATCCCAGAGATACCCTGTGTCACTCAAATACACTTGGGCTTTTTTCTGAGACAGTGTCTTACTGAGATCTCAGGCTCACATGCTAGGCTAGACCACACCACAGATCCCCAGCCTCTGTATGACTTTTTAGAGTCAAGAGAAATTGTTCTCAAAAGTTTTATGGTGACTTGTTTATGTCTCATTAGCTAGAATCACATCACATTTGAGTCAGGAGTTTTTTTTTTTTGAGTTAACATTTTCTTTGAGTGATGTATTCATTTGTTCCATAGTATCTTCTCAATGCCTGAGATTCTTTCTTCTGTCTTGTGTATTCTGTTGGTGAAGCTTGCCTCTGTAGTTCCTGTTCAAATTCCTAAATTTTTTATTTCCAGAATTTCCTTAGTTTGTGCTTTCTTTATTATGTCAATTTCCATTTTCCTGTCTTGAACAGTTTTATTTGCTTCCTTCAATTGTTTGTTCTTTCTTGGCTTTCTTTAAGGGATTTATTTATTCCTCTAGTTTTTTGTTTGTCTTTTCCTGGATTTCTTTAAGGGTTTTTTTTTTTTTTCATTTCCTATTTAAGGACCTCTAATATCTTCATATAGTTGGTTTTAAGGTCTTTTTCTTGTGCCTCATCTGTGTTGGAATATTCAGGGCCTGCTGTGGTAGGATATCTGGGCTCTAGTGGAGACAAACTGTTCTGGCTGCTATTGATTATGCTTTTATGCTGGCATCATTGTATCTGGCTTTGGGATGATTATAGTTCTAGGTGCTGTTTCTGGGTTTGTCTTTTGGTTCTTTTGCTCTTGGTGTGTGTTTACTTTCTGGATTTTCAGAGTATGATGGCTGTGTGTTGCCTATTTTACTGGCTAGTTCATCTGGTGTGTTCTTAGGTAATGCCTGCTGATGTTGGAGGCTGGGATACAGGGAGAAGTTGTGGGAGGGAGTTTAGTGGGGGAATGGTCTGTGGAGTCCATGGGAGATTTGAGCAGGTGGAAGAGAGACTGTAGCTGGTGTGTTTTGTTGCAGGGCAAGGGATGAGACTAAGGCATTATGTCTGGGGGAACAGAGAAAAAAAGAGGTTTGTGGGCACCTACCTAGAAGTTTTCTCTTTTGAAGGGAGTGTGTAGAGTATTGTAGAGACAGCACAGGGATTTGGGTGGGAGAAGTTCAGGTGACACCAGTAGATGGTGTCTACATGAGTCTCTTTCAATGCAGGCAGGTTGCTTACCATCTGTTAACTGTCAGGCATTAGGCATATTGACTGAGTTTCACACAGACCTGCTTCTAAAGAGCTGCGTATCAGGGAAGGGATGAGAGGTGAGTGAATGGGCTGAATCAATCAGTACTCACCTTCTTTCTTGAGTGCCTATTATGTTTCAGGTACTGTTCTAAGCACTGAGGACTCAATGGTAAAAGAACAGACTGGTATATCTATCTCCATATGCTTGCTTCCTAGTAAAGAAAGAAAGTGAGTAAGTTGTACAGTGCATAGGCAGGGAGAAATGCTAACGACAAAAATAAAGTAGGAAAATGTCGAGAGAGTTGACATGTTTGAAAGGCTGACCAAGAAGATTCTGACTAAAAGGTGACTTGTGAGTCAGAATCTGTGGGACGCGTAGGAGTGAGCCAGCAGGATATCTGGGAGAAGTTTTCTAGGAAGAAGAAAAAACAAGTCCTGGGACAGAAGCATGATCTATGTGCCTTAGGAGGAGTGAGGAAGACAATGCAGATGGAGCAGAATGAAAGGGGTCACTACTGGCCACAAGCCAGTGAGGAAATGGCATCTGGGCTCTGAAGTACTTGGTAGGTTACTGGAAAGGCTGTCTTTTTCCTAGGCGATGTGGAAGGCCTTGTGGAGGGCTCTCAGGGCAACATATGTGGTAATTTTTAGAATGGCTGCTGTGTTTAGTAGTCCAGAGCAGAGGCAAAGATGGAAAACTAGAGACCATTTAAGAGTAAATTATAGAAATCCAGGTGAAAGGTGATGGTGGCTTATATTGGTTGGTAACAGAAAAAGCAGGAAGGATAGTGCTTCATGGAGGAAAAAAAGCAAGGGAGGTTATTCTGGGATAGGCCATGGATGAACAATGACCAGCAGAAACATTTGTGAAATGCAGGCATTGCACTGTGTCTTATGAAGAGGGTATGTGAAAGGGACTATGAAAAATACAATCAGGAAGTAAATGGCACTAGGTCATGGTTCATCTTCGATGGTAGTGCCACTATGTATCTGTCTACCTTAACCCTATAACGTTTTAATGTGCAGGGGGACTGACAAGAACTCCTAACTTGTTTTCTCTACTCATTTTAGTCACCATAAGTCTTCTTACTACTATTTCTATGGGCTTTCTCATAGTTAAGGCATTTACTCTTGGAAATATTCTTTATTCCCTAGTATTAGGCCCCCTTAATGCTTTACTTTAGTCATGGAAAGCTTCAAGCTTTTCCTCTTATAATTTGCCTTCTTTTTCCTTCCTTCTCCTATTCTAACCTCTGGGTTTATCCTGCAGCTAAACTCTTTCTGTGTTTAGACATGAGTAATCTGAGAGATGAACAGACCACAGTTTCCTGGGCAGAAGTAGTCCCTGTAGGGTCCTGAAAGTTATCTTCACAAAAGAGGAAACATCTTATACCATAAAATAGAATGGCACTATTCCAGAAGATGATCTAACTCAACACTTCAGCCAGTTGCTGAATAGCTGCAGGTGAGGGTATCCTCTGATTGGCATTGGCCATGTTTCCCTATTCCTTCCCATGTCCCAGAATCAACCATCAAGATAGTTCTAATGTGAGGTGGAATGAGAGGGCTGCAATTTTTGTTAATGTGTATGGGTATCTACTTCCTGAGGTTAACTTTTTCATTCTCTTGCCTCAGAGTAGGTCCTGTGTCAAGTGTATCAATTGGAGGGTTGGGAGAACTTTCCAAGAGTGACTGAGACTCATCTCAGGAAAATTTTTTCTTAAGTCATCTTTTCAGTGGAGTTACTGTTTTAGAATGTTCCATCAGAGCTAAAGCTAAAGGGAGTTGGAGTCCCTGAGTGCCCATTAACCAGGAGTTAGGAGAAGCGGTGGATAAATTTTGAAATAAAAATGTTTACTAGTTTGTTCAGGTTGCTTCAAAGCTGCTGTCTTACCAAGGTAACTCTTATAAACATTTAACTGGGGATGACTTACAGTTCAAAGGTTTAGTTTATTATCATCATGACAGAAAGCATGGTGGCATGCAGGCAAACATCGTGCTGGAGAGGATGCTGCAAGTTCTACATCTTGATCCACAGGCAGCAGGAAGTGAACTGACTGAAACCTCAAAGCCTGCCCCAACAGTGAAATATTCCTCCAAGGCCATACCTATTCCAAAAAGGCTATACCTCCTAACAGTGTCACTCCATATGGACCTGTGGGGGCCATTCTTATTCTAACCACCACAGGTACCACCCACTAACTGGCCTAAAACAGTAGAAAATTACTGTCACATAAGTCTGAAGAACAGATATCTAAAATCCAGGCACCCTCTTCTTATATTCCTTAGTACTGTAATGAAGACATCTTTCTTTCCTCTTCTTACCTCTAGTACCTGTATGAAAGCTTTGACAATCCCTTGAGTTAGAGATGTGTCATTCTACCTGTGCCTTTGTTGTCACATGGATTTTTACTTTGTCTACTTTCACATTAGCTTCTTGGTATTGTTGTTTCCAAATCTCTCTTTTTGAAAGGTTAGTCTTGTTGAATGAGGGGCCTGACCTACTCCAGTATGATCACAGCCAATACATCTGCAGTGATCCAAATAAGGCCATAAGTGTGAAACATCCTTCTAGCTTGTTCCCTCAGGGTAGTGGTATTATGTAGGTCCACTACTAGTACTTGCCTCAGTTCTTGATCTGGTGTAAAGACAGAGACTTACTTATGGATTCCATTTTCTGCACCCTGGGGGGGGGTCACTGCTGAAGTTGCCTCTGGGGATAAAGTAGATAGTGCTAGAGTTTGAATCTCTTCATCAGCATTATCTACAAATACACAAAGTTACTGATTTTAACAAACTCTAAGAACTTTTATTTGCTCGTGGTGCAGTATCAGGGCCCATAGACACCTGATATATGCTTGGAGCTTGACACAGAAGTGATATTGCATAAACTCTGTTGTCTTAAGGAGGATGAGAGTTCTATATACTGTGGTTCCCTACAAGCTAGATTCTAGGTACTGCATGAAGGAACTGGGAGTTATGGGAGTTGTTTTCAATTGAAAGTGTTAATACTAACAGGCTCATTAGTCCATTGGTTATCATTTAATCTCATGCTTCTCTTTCTTTTCTTCACAGCAAACCTGCTACACTTCCCCTTGGCTTTACCTATCCTAGTATGGAGGTCAAGGAGCCTAGGAGGACTCTCAGGTCTTGAGTCCTTGGCAGAAGCAGCCACTGTGAGATTTGAGGGGGGCATCTTTTGCAACAGGAGAGAGAGAGAGAGAGAGAGAGAGAGAGAGAGAGAGAGAGAGAGAGAGAGAGAGAAGGAGAGAGAGATTAGGTTAGAGGAAGGATTGATGTAGATCATTTAGGCTGCCATCTACTCCCCTCCCAGGATGTAGCTTTCAGGATGCTGCTGGATAAAAAGGGTTGAACAATCCATCTTGCTACATCAGAGGGTCCACCAGGACCTCTTTCTTTCTGAGGTTTTCTACTGAACTCCTGTAGCTTTCTGAAGTGGGGTCTTTCTCTGAGAAGGGTGGTATTCCTTAAAACACTGTTCTTCCCAAGTTCTCTGGCTTGTGAAGGTTCTTTGAGATTCCTGTTTGGGCTTAGTCCTGTTCCCAGAGGCTAAATCTCCTTTGTAGCATTATGACAGAAGATAGACAATGTGAGACCATTGGCAGTGCCAAATCATTTCTGAAACTAAGACCCTACTTTTATTACATCTATTCTTTCAACAAAGTGTTTATGCAAATCTGTTTTTCTGTTGATGAAGATACAGTGCCTAAGGATGGGGATCCCCTTTCCTCTAATTGTGCTCATATTTCATTAGGGAGTATTCAGTTACTGGTGTGATGATGTCGTAAGGGAAAAATGAGGCAGAACATGACAATGATAAAATAAGCTGTGTTCCTATAGAAGGGTTTATTTTCAGTTATATATAAACTGAGATCAGATAGATGAAAATATCATTGGCTAAGTAACAATAAGAATTGGTGGTCTAACAGGGGAGGAAGAACATCCTAGGCAGAGAGAAGAGCAAGGAGCAAGGTTTTGTGTTTAAGGATCCGTAGGGTGGTACTAACCTAATCTGAATGCAGTTAGGAAAGCCTCCTTTCTTCTTGGGAGGTGTCTTAAGGTTTCCATTGCTGTGAAAAGATGCCATGACCAAGGCAACTCTTATAAAGGAAAACACTTAATTGGTGCTGGCTTACAGTTTCAGAGGTTTAGTTCATTATCATTATGGTAGGAAGCATGGGTTAGTATGCAGTCAGAGATGGTGCTGGAGGAACTGAGAGTTCCTGAGTGCCCTGATTTGGAGGCAGCAAAAGGAGAGACTGTTCCATATTGGGTGGAGGTTGAGCATACATGAGACCACAAAACCCACTTCCACATTTTCTCCAAAAAGTCCATACCTCCTAATAGTGTCACTTTCTATGGGCCAAACATTCACATGTATGAATCTATGGGAGTGTCACACCTATTTAAACTACCACACGCGGAAAGATAAACTGCGTTTCAAGTAGAATATAGGTTAGCATCCACCATCCTTTGGCTGGACACCCTTCTGTAGGAACAACTTACCCAGATATAGTTTGTGAATGAAAGTACTAGAAATATGTTTTTGTGGCTGGAACATAGATATGTAAGGATGAAAGATGGAACATATGCCAAACGAACAGGCAGAGGCCAGAGGGTTGCTGGTTCCCTGTGTAGGAGCCAAGAGGCCTTATATGGAGACCCATGAGCAGAATGCAATCATGGAGGCAGGAAAGCTGGACTGGCAGGGGTCAATGGGAACCAAGCTTGGAGGAGTATGGCTTCTGTATCTTCCTCCTCCTCCTCCTCCTCCTCTTTGGACTGTCACCAGATAAGTCAACAAGTACTACCAGGTGTGCTAGTAGGTTCTGAGATAGGTCCTAATGACCACCAGCCTTCTGTTTCTTCTGCTGCTTTTTTTTCTCACCTCACCTACTCTTTTGGTTTACAACCTGAGACTTAAGTGGCTGCACTGTGTCTGTTGAGGGTGTCAGCACAGGACTGTTAAATTCAGTTTTTTTCTGAGACCAAGTATATAAAGACCAAGTCAGATTTTTTTTTTAGAGTAATAAAGCTTATAGAATGAGTGAATCCCAATCTTTCTTTCTCTTTCTCCCCTCCTCTCTCCCTCTCTCTTCCTCTCCCTCTCATTCTTTCTCTGGGATTTATTGGAATGACTTACAGGCTGCAGGCCAGTTAAGACAACAATGGCTGGCCATGAATAGAAAGTCTCAAAATCTAACAGTTTTTCAGTCCAAAAGGCTGGATGTCTTAGCTGGTCTTCAGTATAAGCTGGGATCCCAAAGAAATAGGCACCAACGACAATGAAGGAATGGATGTGCTAGCAAGAAGGCAATAAGCAAAAGCTTCATTCTCCCATGTCCTTATATTGGTTTCCAGCAGAAGGTGTAACCCAGATTGAAGATGTGTCTTCCTACATCAAAAGTACAGACTAGAAGTGGATTCACTCCCTTCAAAGCAAGTAAAAATAATCTCTCACAGGTGTGCCCTCCATTTCTGGATTCTAGTTGTAGCCAAGTTGACAACCAAGAATAGCCATCACACTTAAGTGTTGTAGTTAAAAAAGGTTCTTCCTCCCAACCCTATGCTCCCAGAAATAAGACTCAGACTCAAAATATATTTACAAATATCTTGGTCATATAGCTAGGCTCTACTTTGATTAGATCATAACTATTCCAATTAATTTAACCTACATTCTGCCACATGGCTGATTACCTGTGCCCAAATCATTACATCATTTTTGGTCATCCTCCTACCTTCTGTCTCCCAGAATTCTTTCTCCTCCTGGATGCCCCACCTCTATTTCCTGCCTAAGCCATAGACAATAGGCTTTTAAATTGACAGGTAATGCATCCATACAGTACACAGGATATTCCTTCTACACCTAAGTGTGCCTCTTTCTCAAGAGTCCATACTAGGACCATTGAGGATACCTGAAGGGATGAATTTGTTTGTTTTTATGCCTCATGGATGGAACCCACATTCCCAAGAGAATCCAGTAGTTAAGGGTGATAGGAGTTCACCAAGTCTAGATTTGATTCTTTCCTTTGAGTATGTGTCTGGACAGCAGCACATGTGGTGAATGATCTAGAAAGGCAGGAAGAGAAGTTTTCTATGACTGAGTTTTTTTTCTTTCCTGGTAAGGAGTTTAAGAGGCCTGGGTATTGAGTTAAGGCCTTTTCAAATACATATGGCAGAACACATACCATCATATCCTAAAAATGTGAAGGTTTTTATTGCCACCTAGGAATTAGTCATGGTTCCTAGGTACAAGGCAGTACTAGAGGGGAAATGATCTAGTTATATACAGGAAGCTATGAAATACAGAGAGGTTGGAGCTGTCCATAGGCAAGGAGGCTGAGATAGTAGGATCCCTGGGTTTCCAAACTCAAATGTTAATGGTCCTTGGCACTGCCAAGGAGCTATTCACTGATCTCTTATGCCTTTTGTTCCGTGAGATATTTGGTCACAGGAAGACGTGACCAAAGAAAGGATACCCCTCAAAGTGTAACTTTATTAACCAATGCGTTTTATTGGGATTAGCTTACAGATGTATGGATGAGGGGCTCTTATAGTAGATACAAAGAAAGCTTCATCATTAAAGCTCAACCCAGGTCAGGGAAATCTGTAATGCTGGAGCTTGTTACACAGCTTTCAGGCAGCTCCATAGTTTAGAAAGTCCTTTCCAGGACATTTTGTTAGTCTGAGCCTCTTTCAGGCAGTTTAGATGATCTGAGAATGTCTTTCAGTAATTCTTACTGCTTATATATGTGTGGGGAAGAAGAGACCTAGGGTGTCTGGCCAGTTTAAGGGACTTCTGAAGTCTTTGAATTATTTTCCTCCTGAACTTATGAAGTATCCTTGCAGGATGGAATTTTTTTTTTATCTCTCTTTGTCTTAATAATGAGTTTCTCTCTAAAATGGATGGTTTTATCAGGATGAAATTGCTACATGACATCCCTAAACAGGTGTGTGAGCCTGTACTAAATAAAGTCAACCATAGGTCAAGAGGTGGAGAAGTAGCCAGTAAAGAGGGAGTGAACATAGGAAAAAACATAGATAGTAAGAGAGAGTCAGGAGGATGAATAGAGAGATGCACAGGAAGTAGAAGGGAAGGACATTCAGTTTGGTGGATTTTTGAGATGGCTTGGAGAAGGAGAGCTTCTTTTGACCTTTGGGACATTGGGTATGGAGGAGGGTCAGCTGGGTGTTTTCTTTGCCTCTCAGAGCTAGTAGGCTTTCACCTCAGCATCTCGCTCCTGAGTCTTCATTGGTAAAATCAAATGACTGAAATTTTGTTAAAAACAGTAGTTGGGAAGGTGAAGGGACAGAGATTTGTGACTGCATCAATACCCTGAGTGTATGTGCCCTCTCTCTCTCTGTCTCTCTCTCTCTCTCTTTTTCTCTCCCTCTCACTGTATGTGTGTATATCATGAAGAGGGAGAAACCCTGCCTTCAGATCCCAAGCGGTCTCCACAGCATATTCAACAGGTCAGTAGGAGCTAAATCTCATATTTGGGAGGCTGAGATAAGAGGATTGTGAGTTTTAGGCCAACTTGAGTTACATACTTCCCTCCCCCTTATTTTTGTCACAAGAAGCAAAGTTGATTTTCAGGGATTTTCTAAGAGGGAATTAAAACTTTGACATCAGTCCCAGAACAGTCACAAAGCAGATTCTTTCTAAATGTCACTGCATGGTCATTTTCTTCTCCTAATCCTCCTGGCCCCTGGAAAAAATGAGACATACTCATATAATTGAGGATAAATTTGGAATTAGGAACACCTATTTTACATAACATTTTCACTACTTTACATCAAAAGCCAGGAAAAATGTCATCTTTGTCTTAATTAGGGTTTCTATTACTGGTAAAAAAAAAAAAAAAAAAAAAAAAAGATACTGTGACCATGGCAATTCTTGTGAAGAAAAACATTGAATTGGGGCTGGCTTACAGTCCCAGATGTTTCATGGTGTGAAGTATGGCAGTGTGCAGGCAGACAGACATGGTGCTAGAGAAGTTGCTGGAGTTTTATATCTGGATCAGCAGGCAGCAGCAGGTAGAGCAAATGAAACACACTAGACCTGGCTTATGCATCTGAGACCTCAAAGCCTAACCCCTAGTGCCACACCTCCTCCAACAAGGCCATACCATTTCAACAAGGCCACACCTCCTAATAGTATCTTTCCCTGTGGGTCTATGTGGACCATTTTCTTTCAAACCACCACAATCTCAAATGATAGGATTTGGGATATGTTGTGGTTTGAAATGAAGTGTCCCCCATAGGCTGATATGTTTGAGCACCTGGTCTCCAGCTGGTGGTAATATTTGAGATTGTGGAACCTATAAGAGGTGAAGATTTCTAGAGCACTGTGTTGCTCTCGGCAGACTTTGAGGTTTTATAGCTGGGTTTTATAGCTTTGAGGTTATATTTTCTGTCCTCTGTATGCTTCCTGAATTCCAGGCCAACCTTAAACTCCTCTGCTCCCATGACCACATTTTACCCACCATAATGGACTATAACCCAAATAAACCCTTTCTCCTCTAAATTGTCTTTTGTCTCCTAGTGTATTCTATTACAGTTATAGATAAGTAACCAATATAGTTGAGACATCCCAGTACCCTGACCCCAGCCAGTGGTGTATACTCACTATAGTAACCTCCACTCACTCCACAAGGGTTTAAAGAGCCTTTGTTCCCCCCAATAAATTGAACCAGTTCTACAAAGCTGTTCCTGCGTGTGTGTTCTTTGCTGGCAGATTCACTGTCCTCCAATATCTTGCCTACACCCACCCACCTGGTTAAGCTTCCCTTCCTCCAGCTCAGCTCAGTGTACAATGGGCTTGGTCACTCCAAAGGAGAAGTGGCCGTGGTGCAGCCACACATAGCTGAAGTTCTGGCTGGAGACATTTTCATATCTTAGCTAGTCTCAGGCCTGTTCCCGTGTGAAGGAATCAGCAAATCGTGTTACCTCTCCTGTTTGAGCTCCTAGATTTATTTCTTTCTGTTTTGAGGTTATAACAAATTTTAGCGTGTAAAAAAATTAAAGTTACTAGAGCACTATGCTATCTATCTCTGGAAGTCTTTGTTACCCATTTCTGTTGGTTAAGCATTTCTTTCTTACAACTGGTCCAGTATCCATTAAGCTTTCAATCTTAATCCCATTTAACTGTGATTATAACTTTGGCCTCTTATTTTTAACAATTTGCCAAAGTACTTGATTTCTGGACTTTACTGAGTTTTCTGTTTTATCTGTTGACGTTGCTCTGGCCTTGATAGCTGAGCTATTAGTGTTTATATCCAGAGCAGTGTTGTTTAATTGTTTTGTGAATAAATTCCTCTGCTGTTGACCTGAGGTGGCTGACTTGAATTTAATATTGGGCCTGTTGGGGCTTGTTTTAGTAAATTAATAAAAATTGATTTTACTCATTCATTTTACATCCTGATCATTGCCCCCTTCCAGTCACTCCTCCCACATTCCTTCCCCCATGCTCCAATCCCCTGCTCTTCTGAGCGAGTGGGGCTTCTCTTGGTATCCTACCACCCTGGTACATCAAGTCACTGCAAGAATAGGTACATCCTCTCCCACTGAGGCCAGACAAGGCAACCCAGCTAGAAGAACACATTCAATGTACAGGCAATAGCTTTTAGGATAGCCCCCTGCTCTAGTTGTTTGGGACCCATATGAAGACCAAGCTGCACATCTGCTACACATATGTGGGGAGGCCTAGGTCCAGCCCCTGTATATGTTCTTTGGTTGGTGATTCTGTCTCTGAGAGTCCCACGGGTCCAGGTTAGTTGACTCTGTTGGTCTTCCTGTGGAGTTCCTATCCCCTTTGGGGCCCACAATCCTTCTTCCTATTCTTCCATGAGAGGCCCCAAGCTCCATCCACTGTTTGGCTGTGTGTGTCTGTATCTGTCTGAGTCATCTGCTAGGTGGAGCCTCTCAGAAGATGGCCTTGCTAGACTCCTGTCTGCAAGCATAACAGAGTTTCATTAATAGTGTCAGGACTTGGTGTTTACCCATCAGATGGGTCTCAAGTTGGGCCAGTTATTGGTTGGCTATTCCCTTAGACTTTGCTCTATTCCCTGTGCCTACATTTCTTGTAGACAGGATAAATTTTAGGTGGGAAGTTTTGTGGATGGGTTGATGTCCTGTTGAGGCAGTTTTTGACAAGGACTTACTTAACCTTGTTTCCTTGTTTGCTCCCTGGTGATGTACATTGACTAATCCATTGCTAGCTTTTGCCATACCTTTTGCATATTCCAGAAGGCTGGGGTCTTCTTTTTAAATTTCT
Source organism: Mastomys natalensis (assembly GCA_021653895.1). Classification (NCBI taxonomy): domain Eukaryota; kingdom Metazoa; phylum Chordata; class Mammalia; order Rodentia; family Muridae; genus Mastomys; species Mastomys natalensis. Next base: position 689,559 of record JAJTUV010000895.1, read on the forward strand.
CTAGGAAAAAAATGTTTCTAGGAACACCTTGCCTACAATCTATTTTTCAATGACCTTGCTTGTCACAATTGAAACACTTGACAGTTCAGCTTTTTAAAAAACATTTAGAGATTTTTCCTATTAAAGTTGCAACATAGTTACTTTTGAAATCTAGCCTTTCTATGGCATGCCATCTAAATTCTTTCTGAGGTTGCCACTGTGTGTTGGCATTTGTTGTACATTAATCACATAAGCTAAGGTTGGTTTTCTAACATTCTTGATCTGAATTTCCTGATTTTCATTATATGGTGGCGCATTAGACTTTAACTTTATTTCTTCTGTCTCTATCTCAATTTTATTTATTAATTTTTCTATTTTTTCAATTATAATCTTTTCTATTTTTTTCTTTAAGGCCTGTCTCCATTTTTATTATTTTCTTTTTCTTATATCTCTGGCTATTTTAGTATCTGTCAGGAGCCATCTAGGAAATGCTAAGGCTAGCAGGCATCTTTCTGAAAGTAGCCCACTATCTCTGCAGTGGGTGAGCTCTGAGAGGCAAGGCCCCAAGAGACTACATCCCAGGATTGCTTCTTGCAGCTGATATGCCTTTCCTGTTACCATTACATACCCTAAGGATTCCTGGGCATTAGCCCACCCTGTTGAGCAGACTTCCTGCAGATCAACATAAAGATGATCTTTTGTGAATTTATGCTGTTTAAATGAATTAATGATTTCATAGAATTTCTGATTTGATGCAAACAATCTTAGGAAGAAAGTTTTAAGAGGTGTTTTTAGTTGTTTTACTAGAAAGATATAACAAAGTTAGACTAAAGAATAGAATTAACCCACTCCTCGTTATAGTAATTAAAGGCTACATAATAAGAAATACAATGAGCTTTCATAATTACACTAAAAGAGAAATAGGCTTGGGACAAATTTGTGTTCAAGGAAAAACATTCAGGTCCAAGGATGAAGCCACAGGTGTACACTATATAAGACAAGGCAGTGTAAAAACTGTTGCTTTGAATTTATAATGAGCATACAGTATGAAACACTGCTTTGAACTTGCTATTGATACTTTTCTGTAACTCCCCTCTTTTTGTAACATTTTATCTATGAGGTAATTCTTACATGGAGAATCTTTTGTCTAAAAGCTATTAAGTGCTGAAACCAATAAAGAAAGGTGGTGTGGCCATTTCCACTTCACCTTGTGTGTGTGTTGTCTATGTGAGTGACTTCTTTCCTCTCTGGTTGAAAAAGAGTTAATGAACTCTGAGCCTCTTGCCTGGCTAGTGAGGGGCTCCTGGCTAACTCACCAAAGAAAAGAGCTCAAGTAATAAATCCTTTTACTTAGTTCCCCACTGCTAAACAGCATGTGTTAATTAACCAGAAATTAGCTATTATTTAAGCCCAAATAATAAGAGAGTTAAAGAGTTAAGTTTCCCTGTGCTTATTCAGGCACAGAGTTAAGTTTCCCTAGCACTTAATAAAGCACAAAGAGTTAAGTTTCCCTAGGGCTTATTAAAGCACAAAGAGTTAAGTTTCCCTGGGCTTATTTAAGTCCAGAGAGTAAAAGAGAAAAGAAGCCAGTGGTTTTCAGTTGCAGAGTAAGCAAGAGAATGTTAGGTTTCTAGAAGCCATCAGCTTTTAGCCTCCGAGTAAAGTTAGAGAGAGTTATAAGGCCAGAGATCATCAGTCTTTTGGCTGTCATCCGACTCTGTGTTACACCTCAATTCCAAACCCCCAAAGGTCAGAGCTTGCCCCTGGTAAATATCCTCCCCTGTCAGAATCCATCTAGGAAAAGCTATGTCAAGCAAGTGAGATGGCCCACCATTTTGCATGGCTTTGATGGGTATGCTCTGAGATGTAGGATCCTCAGAGACTTCATCCCAGGATTGCTTCTTGCTGTAGATATGACTTTCTTGCCACTACTACATAGTCTAATGATTCTGGGCACCAGCTCACCCTACTGGGCAGAGTTCCTGCTGAATCAATATGAAGATGTACTTTTATGTAGTAATGCTGTGTAGAAAATTGATGATTTCATAATTCCTGATAATGATTTTTATAGAATTTCTAAATTGATATAAGTAATCTCAAGCTACATATAGAATAAAAGCTGCAAATAGAACTCTGTAAACCTTCGTGTGTCATGGGCTAATTGCACTAGGAATAGGAAGCAGGCTTGGAACAAATTTACAATCAAGAAAACATTCCTTCTAGGTTAGGAACAAAGCCACTATCTGGTAACTAAAGGTCATAAACTGGAACGGGCAATTTATTTGTAGGTGTAATAACAGAAAATAAATGATGGACTAGTCTATCTATACAAGACTTTAAAATAGTAAGACACAAGGCAGATGATTTGTTTCTTGATAAAACCATGCTAACATATGACATAAAAATTATTGCTTTAAACATAATTAACTTATGGAGCTAGAAAAAGATAATGAATGTTTAGTCAGGTGCTAGTTGTAATGGAGAGTCATGTAAACAATTCTGCAATAACTCTTTAAACCGTATCGATCTATGACATGAACTATTGCCTCAAACTTACTCTGAACTTATAGAATGTAAAAGTCCTTAAAACATTCATGTTATCACTCATCCTGAGAATGTATAAAAACTAAGAACAACAAAAAAAGAGGTGATTTTAGTTTTTCTCAGCTTGATCCAGTATGCATGTGTCTCTGTATGTGTGCCTTTCTTCCTTTCTCTTCTCTTCTCTCCTCTCCTCTCCTCTCCTTGTCCTCTCCTCTCCTCTCCTCTCCTCTCCTCTCCTCTCCTCTCCTCTCCTCTCCTCTCCTCCTCCTCCCCTCCCCTCCCCTCCCCTCCCCTCCCCTCCCCTCCCCTCCCCCCCTCCCCCCTCCCTGCCCTCCCTCCTCTCCTCCTTTTCTTTTCTCTCTGGCTCACAAAGAGTAGTGAGAGGCCAGAGTCAAAGAGAAAACAACCAAAGTAATTAAGCTTTTATTCCCCCTGCTGCTATGGGCAAGAATTAAATTACCAGAAGCCAGTGGCTTTTGGCCACAGAATAGCAAAGAGTTAAAAAAAAAAAAAAAAAGAGTTAAATTGCCAAAAGAAAGAAAGCAGCTTTTGGCCCCGATTGCTGCCGATACCACCCTTGCTGCTTGCCTCATTTTACCCTGTGGCGCCAGACCGGACCCTGCCACTCCTCATTTTTAGTTGTAATCTTTTCTAATTTTTCTTCTAAGGCCTGTCTCCATTTTCATTATTCTCTTTTTCTTGTATCTCTGCTATCTTAGTATTCTCCTCATTTTAAATTATAATCTTTTAAAATTTTTACTCTAAGGCCTGTCTCCATTTTTAATATTTTCTTATTCTTGTATTCCTATTATTTTAGCATTTTCTTCATTCTGATTTTTAAACTTTTGCAATTTTCCTCTAAAGCCAGCTTCCAATTTTCATCTTTCTCCCTTTCTTGTTTCTCAAAGTCTTCTCCTTTGAGAAGGTATAAAAACATTGTGATTATTAAGATTAGGATAATAAATACTAGCATAATAATAACCATAATTGATAATGGGTCAATTTCAGTTAGGTCTATTTTCTCTTTCTCTTTTGTTTCTACCTTTAAGTTGTTAAAAATGGCATTCTATAGAGTTATTGTTATTGTGTCTCTCATCTTTATGTGTCTATTTTCTTTTTTCTCCCCCCTCCCCGGGCTGTGAGCAAGCAAAGGCTGGCCTTGAACTCAGGAGAGACGGCCGTCTCGGCCTCCAGAGCGCGTTGACTGCAGCAGTGCGCCACCGCTGGCCGGCTGTGTCTATTTTCTTTATGTCTATCAGTTTAAAATTATCTATTATCTATCTATGAAATTTCTCATCCAGTCTCCTTCCTTTTTTAGCATTAAAACATACCTTTAAACATTTTTTACCTGGCCATAATTTTTTTTTTGTTTTTTGTTTTTTGTCTTCTCACAGTCTAGTTCTTACTTTCCCAGGCTGTGAGTCATACTCTCCTCTCCTCTCTATTTTGTTTATAGGGAGAGGCTTTTCTGCCTCCCATGCTATAACTGGAAATTGCCTCACCAGATTCTCCTCCCCTGACTGGGAAGTTATTGGGCCCACACAGGTGTTTGTTTCTCTGACCAGCACAAGTCAAGCTAGCAAGAGCCCCTTCTCAAAGAAAGCTTCACACATAAACCCCTTAAGTTTAATGCTTTATGTTTAATAGCTAAAATTTCATTTTTTCAAATTTTAAATTTACTTTTTAATTTTAATATTTTGTAACTGTAGTCATAAAGCCTGGATCTCTTGGACTTCGTTAGTTATCTATTCCTCCCATCATTACCTTCTCAGCTTTACTCTTACTGTCCTGAATGCCATCTAGAAAAGTCGTAGAAAAGGAGTAGAAGAGATGTATGGGGAAAGGAGATAATGAAAGGTTAGTGGCAGGGAGATAGGGAAGGAGAGGAGAGAGAGAGGTAACTTGATGAAGTTTCAAAGGCCCCAGGCACCAGCTCCACCCTCAGCGGAGGCTGAAGGACCCAACTCTTCCCAGGGGAAAGAGAGATCAGCACAGGCAGGTTGCCCAGAGGAAAGGCCAGGGCTGATCCAGAGAGAACCAGTATCAGACAGTGATGGAAGTCTGAATGTGAGTGAGAAATTAGAGACATTTGAAATCTAAGTGTTGACAAGGTCCGTGGTGGAGCTGTGGCCTTTGTAGGTCTCATGGTGGGGGTAGTGATGGAGGCTGGATCTGAGGGAGGAGTGGGAATACTCATACTGGGGCCCATCTGTGTCACTTGGGGACACACTCACCTTCCTGTGACTTTTAACCCTGAAACTTGGAGAGTAATGGCTTTTCCGTCCCCTTCATAGTCTTTTCTCTCATTTGAGGTTTTCTAGTATGGATTAAATTTAAATTACAAGAGTTCACATCTGCAAAAGTAACTTCATTTGTACTCATGTTCCCCACCTCCCATCCCAGTTCATCACACCATGGGCAACTCTTTGTTGAGTGAGCCAATGTCTACCTCTCCCATGGGAAGGGTGACAGGAGATCACACACAGAAAAACCTATTATACACACACACACCTATTGGATGCACACAAAATTTGTGTGTGGAAGTGATTGTATTCAACTGACTTACTCTCCTATGGAGTCTATATTTGTACCCCTGGGATTGTGCCTGAAAATGAGGCTGCCCTAGAGAGCCGACTGTTTTATGTGTCACAAGTCAAGACCCTGGCACCAAGAGACATACCAGAGACATACTTGTTTTTCTTGCTGACTGTCCCAGAGGCTGCTACAGTTCCTGTTTTGGCAGTAGATACTTTATGAGATGCTGCAAGAGGGCAAGAGGGTGAAAGAAGAAATAGCTGTTTACCCTAACCCCAGAACATTGTCTTATCTCCCTAGGTCTGGGTCTGGCTTTGGGACTTACTTCCTTTGGTCTTCTGCTTCTCTGTGGACTTTTCCCATTCTTCAGGCATTTTCCTAGAGTGAATTAGTATTCAGGGAGATGTGTCATGTTGGCATAAAGGATCATATTATGTTAAAGAGATCCCCCTAGTTTTCATCTCTTACACTGGCTTCCCAAATCCCCAGGATCTTTCTCTAAGACCTCTCATCTATTTCTCTTTGTTCTTTCACCTTCAGCCCCAGGAAGCTACTGTAGGGAGGGGAAAAGACTCAGGTTTCCCTGATAGAGGAAATCTCTGTATAGTCTATAAAGGAGGGAAGAGGGACCATGTCAAATAGAGTGCAGTGGCCAAGCCCTATTCTATTGACCATCCAGAGTTCCATAAGCTCAGAACTGGCCATGGAGAGATTGGAGTATAATTTCTACTATGCTTGGATTCTACTACAAATGCTTTTAGACATTTCTGAATCCCTGTCTCTGATGTTTCCTCTGGCCTCAGCTGCTCACAACGTCCCCATGAAAACGGAAGCATTCTCTTATTCTCTTTGATAAGTTATTAGACACGCAAGTCTTACAATGAAAAGGGAAGAGTTGTGATCTGTTGTGGTGAGGAGCAGATATGTACTCTTCTCAGCAGATATGTATTCTCCAGCCCTTCATGTCTTTGTTCATGTAGTGAATATAGCACATAGATTGCACCTGTCAGCATTTTAGAAGCTGGGAACAGAGCCGTGAGCTGTGAGGGAAACTGGAGCAGTTTGAGGATAAACATAATGACATTAGGGATAGTGTTAGGAAAGAAAAACTCAGGTTGTCAGCAAAACAAAACAAAGGAACCCCACCTATTCCATGGCTTCAGTAAAGTCATTCTGAGGAGATGCATTCATATAGAGAAGCAAAAGACAAATGTTTGAAAATTGGGTGGGAGGGTGGTTGATACTGGTTGGGTGAAAGGTCAGGGTGAGGAATATGGAGAGGGATGTATGAAAGTTTTGGTGGTGTGTAGTATGAATTTTGGTTTCTTTAAAAACCCAGTTATATGTATGTTTTTGTTTTAATCCTGGTATGGGATATGGGGCTACTTTAGTTTGATCATAGACACTAATTATGATTGTCACATGATCGGGGGTAGTGGTGCTGATTTTTGCCAGCTGCAGGTAGCTTAATTTTGGGGACTCACCCAGGATATAAATGGAAGAGCTCTGAGAGGGTCTAGTGTGGCTGCTGCTCCCCCACTGCTGCTGATTCATGCTTCTATTGCTTTTGCTATTGCTATTTTGGATTTCTGGTTTGATGTTGCATTTTCTGGATTTCTCGATAGTCTGACAATGAAGATTGGATTTGCCTATAGGAATTCAATGCCCTTAATTATTGAGAAGTAGTCTAAAGAGGTCTACACTGCCTTTCCCCTCTAACCTTCTTTCTTTCTAACCTACTGTTGTGAGTTGAAAGAAATTGGGGTGGAATAAGGGTTGGAAAGGTGGTATAAGAACTCAATAAAATAGCCAAAAATATGTGCTGACAAGTTGCACCCAATGTGGGGCTAGGCAAAATGGAAAGCAGCAGAGGAGGTAGCAAGGTATGAAGGAATGGATACTTTGTTTCAGAACATCAGCAAAAAATTTATTTTGGCTTCTGCAGCTGGAACCCCATCCTCATCCTTTGCTTTGCTTCCAGAGGGGATTTTTTATTTCCCCCTCCTCTTCCTCCTTTTTCTCCTGCTCCTTTTCCTCTTTTTCTTCTTCTTCTTGTATTCTGTTTCAAAAATGTTGAGAGAATGACTGAACAATTGGAAAAGTTGTGAGTGGGAGAAACAAACAAACAAAAATGGATGACATAGGGAAGCCAGAAGGGTCACTCTATTCTCTCATTTTTTGAAAGGGTTGTAGATTTGCCCGGGCAACTGGAGAGGTCACAGGTGGAGATGGAAGCACTTGGGAAGTGAGTAGTGCTGGAGAGAGGAGAAGAAAAAGGTTCATCAGGAGCTTTCTGTGAGATGAAAGATGAGCAGATTGGGCTAGAAGGCAGATATCTGCCTCACTCTATGCCATGCTCTTTTGGTTTTCAAGTAACCATAGCCCTTGGGTGGGGTGGGGAGCCAGGAGTTTGGAAAGAAAAAGCCTATGCAGGGCAGCTCAGGCTCAAGATTAACAATTGACAAATGGGACCTCATGAAACCGAAAAGCTTCTTTAAGGCAAAGGACACTGTCAATAAGACAAAACAGAATTTCAGATTGAGAAAAGATCTTCACTAATCCTACATCCAATAGAGGGCTAATATCCAAAATATACTAAGAACTCAAGAAGTTAGATTCCAGAAAACCAAACAACACAATTAAAAAATGGGCTACAGAGCTAAACAGAGAATTCTCAACTGAGGAATCTCGAATGGCCGAGAAACACTTAAAGAAATTGCCAATATGCATAGTCATCAGAGAAATGCAACTCAAAACAACCTTAAGATGCTACCTTACACCAATCAGAATGTCTAAGATTAAAGAACTTCAGGGATGGAAATGGAGAGGAGCCTGAGGAAAAGAAGGTTCAGCAACAGGCCCAAAGTGGGATCCAGCTCAAGGGGACGCCCCAAGACCTAACACTATTACTGAGGCTATGAACTTTCACAAAAGGACCTATCATGACTGCCCTCTGAAAGACTCAACAAGCAGCTGAAAGAGTCAGATGTAGATATTTACACCCAACCAATGAACAGAAGCTGCTGACCCCTGTGGTTGAATTAGGGAAAAGCTGGAGGAAGCTGAGGAGGAGGGCGACCCTGTAGGAAGACCAGCAGTCTCAATTAACCTGGATCCCCGAGATCTCTCAAACACTGGATCACCAACCAGGCAGCATACACCAGCTGATATGAGGCCCCCAACACATATACAGTAGAGGACTGCGGGTCTGGGTTCAGTCAGAGAAGATACACCTAATCCTCAAAAAACTGGAGGCCCCAGGGAGTTTAGAGGTCTGGTAGGGTGGGTGGTGGGACATCCTTGTGGAGACAGGGGGAGGGGAAGAGGTATGGGATGTGGAAGAATCAGAGAGTGGACTGAGAAGGGTATAAAATCTGTAGTGTAAATAAATAAATAAATAAAAAATAAAATGAAATAAAATTAAAAACTCAGGTAACAGCAGATGTTGATGAGGATGTGGAGAAAGAGGAACACCTCTCCATTGCTGGTAGGATTGCAAACTGGTAAAATCACTCTGGAAATCAATCTAATGGCTCCTCAGTAAATTGGAAATTGTTCTACCTGAAGACCCAGCCCAACTGCTCCTGAGCATATACCCAAAAGATTCTCCACCATATCACAAGGACATATGCACCACTATGTTCATAACAGCCTTATTTGTAATAGCCAGAAGCTGGAAACAACCCAGATGTCCTTCAACTGAAGAATGGATACAGAAAATGTGGTTCATTTACACAACAGAATACTACTCAGCTATTAAAAACAAGGACATCATGAATTTTGCAGGCAAATAGATGGAACTAGAAAAGATCATCCTGAGTTAGGACATACATGGTACGTACTCACTAATAAGTGGATATAAGCCAAAAAGTTCAGAATACCCATGATACAACTCACAGACCATATGAAGCTTAACAAGAAGGAAGGCCCAAGTGTGGATGCTTCAATCCCACTTAGAAGGGAGAACAAAATAATCACAGGAGGCAGACAGAAGGAGGTACCTGGTTGAGAGAGGGGAGGGTGAGGGTAAAAAGAGGGGCAGGATCAGGTATGAGGGGAGATAGGAGAGAAGCCCAGAAGGCCAGGAGAATGAACAGAAATATGCAGCAGTGTGGGCTGGGGGTGGGAGGAAGCACTAGAAAGTCTCAGACACCAGGGATGTGAGAGGCTCTCAGGACGCAATGGGGATGACCTTAGCCGAAATGACCAACAGTGGGGAGATGGAACCTGAAGAGACTACCTCCAGTAAATAGACATGACCCCATATTGAGGGATGGGGCCACCTACCCATCTCAAAATTTTTGACCCAGAATTGTTGCTGTTTAAGGAAAATGCAGGGACAAAAATAGAGCAGAGACTAAAGGAAAGACCATCCAGAGACAATCCCAACTTGGGATCTATCCCATATCCAGGCACCAAACCCCAACACTGCTGCTGATGCTATGTTGTGCTTGCAGACAGGAGCCTGGTATGACTGCCCTCTGAGAGGCTCTACCAGCACCTGATTGAGACAGATGCAGATACTTATAGCCAACCATTGGACTGAGCTTCAGGACTTCTATGGAAGAGTTAGGGGAAGGATTGAAGGAGCTGAAGGGATTGCAACCCCATAGGAAGAATAACAGTATCAACTAACTAGACCCCCTCAGAGCTCCTAGAGACTAAGATACCAACCAAAGAGCATATATGGGCTGGGCCGTGGTCTCCACTACATATGTAGCAGAAGGCTGTCTTGTCTGGCCTAAGTGGGAGGGGATGTGCTTGGTCCTGTGGAGACTTTATGCCCTAGAAAAGGGAAAGGGAACAATATTTGAAATGTAAATAAATAAAATAATTAGTAAAAAGAAATAAAAAAGATTTTAAAAAAGTAAGCAAAGAAATTGCGAGGCTGAAAGCCTCAGATCTCAAAATAGCCCATGTGTTGACTCTGAGGAGTAAGGTAGTTTCTGAGCCAGATCTCAAAATGGCCAGTGGGTTAACTCTGATGTGGCAATGGGTTCTCTGTAAGAAAACCTAGGCTTCCTAGGGTTTGCAGACACTGTGGTAAAGGGTATCACTGGACAAGTGAGTGCAGGTCCAGAAGGGACATACAAGGTAATCTCTTGCCATCAGGAAGCTGCTTTGGTACTCTAGCTTGAGACTCTGAGAGTTTTCAGGTTATTAAAATGAAAAAATGAAAGCCAAAAAAAAAAAAACAAAAAACAAAAAACAGAACAAAAAAAAACCCCAACCCAACCCAACCCAAAAAACCCCAAAACCAAAACCAACAACAACAAAACCTCCACTGATCTGAAAGGTATTTGGTTCATTGATAATGTCTCTGTACAGTCAATGAATCTATTTTGGCTCATGATTGGTCTCATGACTTATTATTACATGCCATACTTTCATATAGCATGGCTAGAGATTTATATTACAGTTTGGTTATGCAGTCCAAATGAGCTTATAAAGTTGATAAATAATTTTCACCTACTGAAACATAGAGCAGAAAAGTCATCTTTAGCTGATTTTTACAAACTGTACATATGCTAATACATAATACAAATGCTAATGCAGAAACTGTACATATGCTAATACAAAATACATATGCTAATGCAGAAATGTACCTACAATATTACCTTTGAAAGTTTGTGTATTTTCAGAGCAAAAAAAACAGACACTAACGAAAACAAAGCAAGTAGTCTCACATACTGCCTCAGTTACTGTTTCCTCAAAAATTTGCATCCAAATCGATTTCAAAATGGCTAGCCCAGATGGTCTACCCTCATAGACTATTTCAACCAGGACTTCAGTTAAGCCCTGCACTTTCCTATCCCACAGAGATTGGCTAACAAACTATACAGCTAGCTCTTCCAGGACTTGATCAATATCTCAATTTTCTGAGAGTCCCCAAAAGATGACTCCATCTCTAGAGAGCAGGAAACAAATTTAAGAACATGACATCCCCATTCCCAAGAGGTAGGTTAAGTGGTTTTGGTCATTGGGTGGGTTATGGATGTTTGCTGTCATTTGAGGGGAGTTGGTTATAAGTTTTTATTGATCATGGTCAGGGAGGAAACAAAGTCAAGGATGTTAGAATCAAGGATTGCTTTCTCTTTTTTCTATCTCCCTTCTATCCTTCTTTCTCTCCCATCTAGTGTTAGAGGAAGGAGGGGGAAAGGGGATCATAAAAAGATGGCTATAAGATGATAGAATATAAGGTGGATTATTGTAGCTCCATTTAGAATAAGAAAGCAACAAGTCTCAAATATTTTACATTGCTATGGATGAGTGTATATTGATAGAAATTTAAGGTTATTTTGTTCAACTCTTGCTTAATGTATTGTATATATGCTTCATTTAAAAATACAATGTATTGTGGTGTGCTTATAGTTGGGAGCCTGGCATTGCTGCCCTCTCAGAGGCCCAACAAGCAGCTGACTGAGACAGAGGCAGTTACTTGCACCCAACCAATGGATAGAAGCCAGGGACCCCTGTGGTTGAATTGGGGAAAGGCTGGAAGATGTTGAGGAGGAGGGTGACCCTATGGGAAGACCAGCAGTCTCAACAACCTGGACCCCTGAGATCTCTAGGACACTGAGCCACCAATCAGGCAGCATACATTGGCTGGTCCAAGGCCCCCAACACATATACAGTGGAGGACTGCCTGGTCTGGCCTCAGTGAGAGAAGACACACCTAGCTCTTGAGAGACTTGGGCCCCCAAGGAGTGGGGAGGCCTGGTGGGGTTTGTGGGGGTGGGGTGGGGACATCCTCTTGAAGATGGGGAGGGCAGAATAGTAGGAGGATAGCAACTGGACTATGAGGAAAGATTAAAGATAATAATAATAAAAAAGAAAAATGTAATGTAAAGTTCTAGTCTTATGAAAATTACTATTACAAACTCTTTAGGATAATTACAAATGCAAGTTAGTAGTTAGTTACCTATAAATAATCTTACTTGTAGTCTTTTTAGGCACTAGTTAGTTACAGGAATAAGCTTTAATTAGCCTTCTGCATATGTTTTCAGAGTTAAGCAGATAGTAAATAGTTAGAAATAGCAATGTTTGTCTATTCAGACATACTGTAGATTGTCTTCAAACACTTCAGAGACTCATTGAGAGAATGCAGCTGCAGCTCCAGGCTGAGGGCTGAGCAGTGGTTACCTGGGTGGGGAGAGGGGTATGAAAGCACGAGAGGGTGGAATTTAAAATGTTTTAGTAATAAAAGGCTTATTTTCCCCTGACAGAGAGACATATCTACTTCTGGCAGCACCTTTAATCTACTTCAAAGAAGATAATGGGCACTGAAGAACCTCTACATGGAGTTTGCTTCCAACATGGCAAAGTTGGACAAAAAACTGCCCTTACCTTGACTGCTGACAGCATGATGTCCAAACTGTGGACAAGCAGGACACTGGGAAGTCAACTGCCCAGCTTTGCAGAAATAGGGTAAGTTAGTCCTTCAAAATTCCTGCTTCACAGAAAAGTCTGTCAGATATTCTGGGCCTGTAGCCGAAGATGGTTGCCTCAGTGATGCAGAAGAATCTTGGGTGACTGTCCAGGCAGCCATAAGACTCTGACATTTCTATAGTTTTGAAAGCAACCTGTTTACTCAGGTAATATTTATCCTTTTCAAGTCTTTGATAGAATTGAAGACTATATAGTTACAGTCTTACAGTTTTTCTTATTAAAAATTAAATATTAAAGACACAAAGTTGTTTAGGATCTAAGAAAAATGCTTTAGGGTCTAAAAGAGGTTTTAAAGGAGGTAAACAGAAATTATGATAAGTGAATATTGTAAATATAATTCTTAACCTGATAGTCCTCATAATTGTTTTATTGTATATAGTTTATTAATGTTAGAGAAAAAGCCTTTTTTTTTATTTTTTTTAATTTTTTTTTTAAATTTTTATTTTCAGCAAATCAAAAAAATTTAAAAAGCATTCAAACAGAATAAAATGAAAATAAACAAACAAGCAAAATACCAAGGGTCAGATATACTTATACAAGAATTCTATAGAGCCTTCAAACAAGCAACACTTTTTGAGTTATGTTTAAAAAAATTCAGAACCACAATAAGCTCCTTCACAAAGCAAATAATATTGAAATAGTGAAATCAAGTGTAAACCCAACAAAAATATATAAATTATAGTCCAGTATCCCTCATGAATATACATACAAAAATTCTCAATGAAGTAGTTGCAAACTGAATACAAGGGATATAAAAAAATAATATTCCATGAATAACTGAACAACTGTTTTTTTTTTTTTTTTTTTAGAAGACCGTACTCCATATACAGGCTGCATGTTTTGGGATAGCCCCCACTCCAGATGTTTGAGACCTACATGAAAACCAAGCTGCACATTTACAACATATGTGCAGGGAGGCCTAGGTTCAGCCCTTGGAGGTAGATCTGTGTAGACTAGGTATGCTCCACAGTTGGTGATTCAGTCTCTGAGAGCTCCAAGGGTTCAAGTTGGTTTACTCTGTTGATCTTCCTGTGCAGTTCCTATCTCCTTAGGGCCCACAATCCTTCCACCTATTCTTCTTTAAGAGTCCTCAAGCTCCATCCACTGTTTGGCTCTGGATGTCTGTATCTGTCTGAGTCAGCTGCTGGTTAGAGCCTCTCAGAGGACAGCTTGCCCTGTCTGTTCTCAGGCTGGAGGTTTAGATCCTGGGAGCTCTGGTTGAATCTTTTGATGCTCGTTCTAAAAAGGACAAAAGCGCCCTCACTTTGGTTTTCCTCCTTCTTCTTGAGTTTCATGAGGTTTATGCGTTGCATCTTAGGTATTGTGTGTTTTTCCAAAACACAGGTGACAGCAGATGTTGGCGAGGATGTGGAGAAAGAGGAACACTCCTCCATTGTTGGTGGGATTGCAAGCTGGTACAACCACTATGGAAAGCAGTCTGGCGATACCTCAGAAAATTGAACATGGTGTTACCTGAGGACCCAGCTATACCCCTCCTGGGTATATACCCAGAAGATATTTCAACATGCAACAGGGCCACATGCTCCACTATGTTTATAGCGGCCTTATTCATAATAGCCAGAAGCTGGAAAGAACCCAGATGTCCTTCAACAGAAGAATGGATACAGAAAATGTGGTACATTTACACAATGGAGTACTACTCAGCCATTAAAAATAATGAGCTCATGAAATTCTTAGACAAATGGATGGAGCTAGAAAATATCATCCTGAGTGAGATGACCCAATCACAAAAGAACACACATGGTATGCACTCACTGATAAGCGGATATTAGCCCCCAAAACACACAATACCTAAGAAAAAGCCTTTTTTTAATAAAAAGGGAAATATTGTGAGAATTTTGGTTTCTTTAAAACCTAGTTATATTATGTGAATATGTTTTTGTCTTAATCCCAGGTGGATATTGGGATGTTTCAGTTTGTCCACAGCGATTAACTACGACTGTCTCATGTTCTAGGCATGTGTGATTTTTGCCAGCTGTAGATGGGTTAATTCTGGGGACTCTGGAAAGGGTATAATGGATGGCTTCCTTCCTCCCTGCTCCCCGCTGCTGGTTCATGTGGCTGCTGCTTTTGTTATTGTGGATTGCTGGTTTGCTGTATTGCTGGATAATCTGATGACCAAGATTGGACTTGTCCCTAGAAACCTGGTGCCTCTAAACTAGTAGTCTAAAGAGGCTTATACCCTTTTTTCCCTTTAACCTTCTTTCTCTCCAACCTATTGTTGGGGGGTTGAAAGGAATTGGGGTAGAATAAGGGTTGGAAAGGTGGTAGGTATAAGAACTGAATAAACTAGCCCCAAAACAAAACAAAACAAAGCAAAGAAACAAACAAAACCACCAACAGTGGTGGAAGTGGCTCAGCTTATGGAGGAGAAAATGATGTCAAAATGACAAAGCAGAATGAGGAGACTCATTGAGAGAATGCAGCTGCAGCTCCAGGCTGAGGGTTGAGCAGTGGTTACCTGGGTGGGGAGGGGGATATGAAAGCATGAGAGGGTGGCAAAAACACATTTGGGAACACATCTCTGCCGAGGAAGGGACATGAATCAAGGCAGGGCCAGTTCCCCAGGGTCTGTAAGGCTGAGTGCAGGGCAAGGGTCGTACTTACAGGCCCAGGCCAGTGGCTCAGCAAGAATTGTCAGGAGTTGGAGAGTGGCAAGTCTCATGCTTTGTGCACTCAGGAGTGTCCACTCAGGGTGTGCTGTAGAGACCTCAGAGATCCTCTGGTCAGGTGTCTAGACTTCCCTAAATCATGACAGGGACCAGTGGAAACTAGCTTTCCAGTGTTGTGTTTGCTCTTCCTCATGTTTGTCCACCTCAAAACCACCTGTTAAGTCAGTAGGACCCAGCTGGGCCTGGATGGTGCTTGTCTTCCTTCTAGGCAAATCCTGGATAGGTGTTCTGGAACCATCCTGGCTGGCATCCTTTGCTTCTTTTTGCCATTCTGCTTATTAGCAGGGCTTCCATGTCTCATGACATATGTGGTCCAGGTGAGACTGTGAAGAGTTTCTAAGGAGGGTTGTAGCAGGAGTACTTTGACTAGCCATCTCTTCTTGAATGAGGAAGCTGGAGGGTCTCTCAGATTCAGTTTTCTCAGAGCAAGTGGGAAGACTGGCGCTCCCCCGGAGAGCAGGTCAAGCACATTCCAAGAGGCTGCTCTCAGAGCCTCTGTAAACCCACTAGACTGAGGATCAGATTAGTTCTTTCTTTAGAAAAGAACCAGCCTTTGTAGGTCCTGACTAAGGCATCATAAGACCCAGCTAATGTTTCTCTACCCCATAACATCCTTCTGGTGAAGTACAGAGAACACTGGGTCAGCTCTCAGCTTGCTCTTCAGGAGGGGCAAGACACCCAGAGGCCTGCCAGCTGCGTGGCCTGCCTACAATGGGAGCCACTATGATGTGCAAGTGATATGGAGTGATAGGAGGGAAAGAGAAGTAGAATGGTTAGAGCATGATGAAGAGGGGTGGAACTGGAGATGTGAGAATAGAGAAGAATAGCTTGATGTGAGTAGTTTGCCCTCCCACCTGAGGCTGCCACTGAGGGTCTAGATCTGTGGCCATGCAGCAGCAGGGGGTCTATGTTGATGTCCTTAGCTCAGATTACCACTAAATATAATGTCTATGTGTATGTCTAGGGTCTGGGCTGTTGTCTGGGACCATGTTGTTTTCCAAGGGCTATGAAGAGCTGGCCCTGCCACTCACTGGTTGTGGTACTCTGGAGAGCTGGTTCCACTCATCATGGGCTGCAGTACTTGAGAGAGCAGGTCCTGCACCTTCCTTAGGCAGCACAGTAGAGCTGGCCCTGCTGGCAGGAGTGTAAGTGAGGTTACTCCACCATTCTTCTGCGCTGAGGTGGCATGGATGTGAGAGAGATGCCTACTTCCCTCTCCCCATGCCACCTGTGGCAGGCAGGTGAGCCAGCCCCTCCCCTGGCCAGCTGAAGCACTCTAGAGAGTGGACCCTGCACCTCAACTGGGCAGCATAGTAAAGCTTGCCCTGATTGTAAAGGCATGGATTAGCTGGCCCCAAGGATCTGAGAGTAGCAGAACTGGCCCATGTTGTTGTGCACCATGTCTGTGCAGTGCTTGCAGTGACAGAAGAGAGGTACTGGGATCACCTTGATGTAGAGTTACAGAATGTTGTGAGCTGCCATGTGGGTGCTGGGAATTGAACACAGGTCCTCTGGAAGAGCAGCCAGGACTCTTAACAGCTGAGCCACCCCTCCAGCTCTTGGCTTCAGCCCTCTTTATTTCCTTCTGTAGTCTGTTTCAGTCACAATTATAATCTTTTCATATTCTTACATACCTGTTTGTTTGTCTTGCCTTCCCCCCTTTACATACTGTCTTCTACATTTTGTCTTCAAGACCTCTTGTGCTATGCTTGGATGATAGACCACTTCTTTCTCAGCCTTCAGCATTCAGATCGGCAACACCTTCTTCCTAAAATATTTCCTTGGCATTCTTTTAGCACGCTGAGCCAGGGTTCTGGGTTGGGTGTTCCAGTAGCTCCTGTTCTACTCTGTCTCAGGGAAGGTGACCTGCTCAGGGCTGGTTTCCTGAATAGGACAAGCTGTGTGTTACAGGGCCATGCTTGCTTTGTCTGTGTGACTCAGCATGCCTGTCACATAATAGGAGTGTAGAGATTTTAGGTCAAAAGAAATCAAATGAGTGGAGCTCTAGACCTTCAGAACTGGGCTTAGTAGACAGGAAGCTTTTGAATAAAGCTTAGGTAAAACAAATTACATTAATCCAATGGAAACTGGGGGTTCCACCTATATACTCATTAAAACATTAACAACAAAACAAAAACAATATTACCACAAATTAACTAAGGTCTAGAGAGATGGTTGAGTAGTTAAGAGTGCTCATAGCTTTTCCAGAGGACATGAATTTGGTTCTGAGCACCTATATTAAGTAACTCAAAACTCAAGCTTCTGAGGATTCAACATGCTCTTCTGGCTACTATAGGTATCACGGTATACACACGCACACAAATAAAAATAAAAGTAAATCTTAAGGAGGAAAGAAACAACAAGCAACAACTAACCAACCAGGATTTGGTATTGTTTTATATTTTTATGAGGTAAAACTTACATACAATGCAAAGCACATATTATCTATACCTTGTCATTTTAGCAAACCTGTCTACTGATTCCAATTTACCAGCAGTCTAGAAAATCCACCAGTGTGCTTTCCCAAGCAATCCTGGCCCTAGACTCTAGAGGCCAACAGAATTGCTTTAAAAAAAGATTTATTTTTCGTGTGGTGTGTTGTGTGTGTGTATGTGTGTATGGTGTGTATGTGTGTGTCCTGGTTGCCAGACAGGGTGTTGGACCCCTGAAATGAAGTTATAGGGTCCATGACATGCTGACATGGGTGCTTATAATGAACTCAGGTCCTTTGCAAAAGTAGAAGGTGCTCTTAATTACTGAGACACTTCTCTAGCTGCTTTTCCAATGCACTCTTTGCTGGAGTATCTGTGGGGTTTGCCCTGTGAATATAGTTGGAGAACCTTCTTCTCTTCTAGTGGTCTAGGCTGGTCTTGCATTGTGTGTAGTAAAGTACCTTTTCCCATGAAACAATCTTGTTGGCCCTTCTACACATATTTTTGAAAGTGTCTGGTTTCTAGGGCTTTCTGGTTTCTAGAGTCTGAGAGTAGACCTTGACTTCCAAAGACTTTCTCCAGGGGACAGCATAAAGGGAAATGTAGCTTGGGAGAGAATGCTTGGTCTCTCCAACAGATGGCTTCCACAAGTGGAAAGAAATAGAAGATATTCTGTGTGGGCCTCTAGCCTCCACATTCATAAATGGGAACACCCACTCACACACAAGCATATGCATATGGCATCCCACATATACACTCACATACACACATATTAAGGAAATGCTACAATGGAACTGTAGACAGCTGTCATCTCAGGCATATGCCACTCCCCATTCCCTGCTTCTAGATAACAGGATCTAGTTCCAGATGGCTAGACCAAGCTCAGGCTCTTTCCCAATCTCCAGCTCTTGTGATATATCCACAGAACTCCTCAAAGTACCAGATGGTGAGAACAAGATGCACAGATAACCAGTTTCTTCAGGATAATTTGGGTGATTCATGTGTGAGGCTTTGTGAGGTTAGAGACAGGAATTGCCAGGGAGATTTTTTTTTTTTTATTTTATTTTTTTTGGAATTAACTGGGCCTGTTTTTTGTTGAGATTCTAGGAACCCAGAAACCTGAAATACTCTCAATTGGCTGGAAATTCCAGCTTCTGTGGTGTTCTGACAGTCTCCTGTACAGAATTTCAACATCTTCTGAGATTTAAAGACACTTGATGGAAAATGTTGTAGAGAGTTCATACTGTCCATAGCCATTGGACTGGGAGAAAGAAGGATGCAAATGGGTAGGTGAAGGTATAGAGGAGAGGGTGAGAAGTTCTGTCATTGAAGTGTAGAATTCTTGCTAGGTCTTGTTTACTCTGTGTCATGCATTTGTAGCCTTGCATTATTAGTGTGGAGAGAGTGGAGGAAGTCTTTAGTCCTCCTGGCTTTATTCAGTACAGTATCTGCAGGGAATCAGTCAATAGTCCCCAGGGGGTGCCAACATTTACAAATGCTCATGGCCTTTATTTAAAATAGTGTACTATCTGCATAGAACCTACAAATATCCTCCACATCACCAGTAGATTACTTATAATATCCAATGCAATGTGAATGGCATATCAATAGTAGTTATGTAACATTGTTTAGCAATAGATAAAAAAAGTCTCTGCATATTTGATATAAGCACAATTTTGGGATTTTTTTTTTTTTTTTGATTCTCTGTTATTTGAATTCTCAGATGCTAAACCTACAGATAATGGAGCATTGGCTGTACTTTAAAAATATTTTTAAAATATTTATTTTGTATAGGTATGTGCCTGAGTGTCTGTATGTGCACCTGATGTGTGCAGAAGCCTGCAGAGGTCAGAAGAGGGTATCAGACTCCCTAGAACTGGAGTTACATACATGGTCATAAGGCACCATGAGGGTCCTGGGAACTGAATTTGGTTTCTCTGGAAGAGCAGTCAACACTCTTACAATGCTGAGCCATTGCTCCATTTCTGCTGTACCTATTTTTAATACAAATAAATAGACTTGTTCCCCTTCCCACTGGAGAAACCCAGTTTCTGCATCAACATCTGTTAGGTCCCAGAAGCTTCTGCTCTTGTGACTACCATTTCCCATGTTTTCTTTCTGCTGATGATTGCCTTTTCATTTATGTTTGGTTATTTTCATTGTTCCCTGTGCTAAGGACCCTCTGAAAACATGGAGCACAGCCCTTTCTCTGAATTTTTCTGAGCACAAGATAAGGTTTTTGTCTTTGCTAAAAATTGGAGTTAAATTCACCAGTATCTACTGATCAGTCCTTGGGAAGCTGGTGACCAGGGAACCTTCACACTTTTCTTAGATCTTTAGTCTTCCCTAGAGCTCCCCTCTGTCGCATTCCACTGTACTGTTTAATTTTCTTCTTCACTTCCCCCTGATTTTTAAGTTATCACTGTTTTTATTTTTCCCTTTTATTAAACCTAGATTGTTTTCTCATACACTATAATCTGAATACTATTTTCTGTCCCTTTATTTCTCCTAGATCCTTCCTACTTCTTCCATCCAGATCCACAAACTTTCTTTCATTAGAAAAGAACAAGCTTCTAAGAGATAACAAAACATAACAAAATAAAATATAATAAAATAAAACCAAAATCCATCATATCTAAATTGGATAAGCCAACAGAAAAATAAAGAGCATCAATAAAAGAGCAGACACAAGAATTAGAGACCACTGGTCCACACATTCAGGAGTTCCATAAAGGTACTAACCTGAAAGCTGTAGTATATATGCAGAGGACCTGGTACAGACCCATGTAGGCCCTGTGACTGCAGCTTTGGTCTCTATGAGTTCATATGCACTTTCTCAGCAGCTATTTTGATGTGTGCAATTATATACAGCTATCATTAAGAATGGAACAGTAGTAGTTAAAGGAAATGTTTCCCTAGAAATGAATTCCAGCTGAATAATTGCACTCCAGTACACCACTTTGAAACCTCAGTTAATTAAAATTTAAATATTGGATATCAATAATTTTAACATCACATGCATGAATCAAAGCACAAATGAAAACCCACTGGGTAGGTGTTATCTGCCTCTTGGTAAAAAGACAGTTTGTCCTCTGTGGTCTTACTACAAAATGTTCACAAATCAGTTTTCCAAAATATAGAGAAGAGAGAACCACATGATACTGAGTCATAAATACAGAAGCATCAAAGCATAGACTGTCAAGCAAAGGTCTGTTTGCACTCCAAACATCTATCCTTTAGTAGATGTATTGATTCACTTTCAAGCATAATAAATAATCAGTATGTAAAATAAGACCTCCTCCCCCTTTTTTCTTTCTTTTTTTTTGGGGGGGGGTGGGGTTTCGAGACAGGGTTTCTCTGTATAGCCCTGGCTGTCCTAGAACTTACTCTGTAGACCAGGCTGGCCTCGAACTCAGAAATCTGCCTGCCTCTGCCTCCCAAGTGCTGGGATTAAAGGTGTGTGCCACCACCACCCCCCCAACACCCCACCCTCTAACCCCCCCCTACCCTCACCCCTCACCTCCCACCCCCCAACCCCCCCAGGCTCCAGGCTGGTCCCTTGAAGCAGAAGTGGTGGTCTTACCTGTGCTCACATGTGTGTCAGTACTCCTGGGATACCAACTCTTTCCTGGAGGCATTTGGGTATGTTTCAGGAAATTCATAGAGAAAAACTAACAAAAAAATCTTAAATCAACATATATTCCAGTTTTACTCCTTTTGTGGTACAATAGTCAGATAAAAATCAAGATGTGGAGAAAGGGGTTTATTTAGCTTATGTTTTCAGATTAAATTCTATCATCATGGGGAAATCAAGAAAGGAACTTCAAAGAGCTGGTCTCATCACATTACAGTCAAAAGCATACTGAAATGGAGTTGCACAAGTTTGCTGACCTGGATTTTTCAAGGCTCCTGTTTAGGCAATGGAGCCCCAGACCTGGGTTGGGCCTTATCATAAAATTAGGTTAATTAAGACAATATTTGACACACACGCCCATAGGCCAACCCAAATTAAACTCCTCATTTAGACTGTTTTTCTTGGTGATTCTAGAGTGTGTATATTTGAAAATTAAAGCTAGTCATCACAATATGATTTAAAATACATTAGATGATTAACAGGGTCCCTAAAGAATTCTCTTTATTTGCTTTGATTAAATAGCTTGTCACACATTGGTTATTGGAGATGAACACCTTTTTTATAATCAGCCTGTGAAACTATAGATCTGATTACTGATTAACTAATTGGGAAAATTGTTTGTATTTCTGCCCAAAGAATCATACAGAGTATTATTTATTTAAAGTCTTTCTGGGAAAGAGGCTCTCCTGATTTAACCCTATGGTAATAATTCACTCAGGTAAGAAAACTTTAGATAGCTTAGGAAAACCTTCTATCCTAGAGATGTTGATAAATCATATAAATCCACCAAAAGGTAGATTAGCAAAATGGTCCCCTTGGCTATTGTCCACTGTTATCTGTTGGGCAAGCCTTCTATTAATGTGTAACAAACTTTTCTTCTGCACTATGCTCTGTATTTCTTGTCTGAAGACTTTGGGGGGAGTCACAAGAAATGGGGATCCAAAGTGAGTCAACACTCTGGCTGTCATTTAAAGACTGAACCTAGGATCATGTGTGACATTTGGTCATTGTATTGCTTCTGTTTGAACTTTCAAACTAGAAAAGTTCACTGGTTCAATTCCAGAACCAAGGAAAAACACTATCTATTCTATACTCTATTTGTGTCTCCTTCCTTCCTTTTTTTACATCTTTATTTATAGCAGACTTTCACTGTACAGGCTAGCTTAACCTCAAGATCTTCCTGCCTCTATCCACTGAGTCTGAGAATACAGATGAGCAACACCAGGGTTCACATTGTACTTTTCAATTAAGAAATTAAAGGTAAAATATGTTTTGAATAACGTGGTGGTTCAACTGAAACAGAAATAAAAGCAGAAGAAAGCTATGTAGAAACAATATTTGTATTTAACTAGTGAACCCTGGAGAGGCCTGAGCCGGGACTCAATAAACACAAGAGATACAGATTAAGTGGGTAATCATAAAGGCAAATAAGCAAGTGGCCATTTCCAGAACAAGCAGTCCCTGTCTCCTTGGCAAGGGTTTACCTTGGTGTGGATACACAAAAGGGAGAGGAAATGGAGCTGTGGGGATTTGGGGCTCCCACAAGTTATCACAAGAGAAAAAAGAAAAATGGAATGGGCCACAGCTTACCTATCTGTAGTAGAAGTTATTATTTAAATCGGCCTCTGGCGTTGGACGCCAATTTGTAGCAATAAGAAATTATTTAAACCCCAAATTTGTCACGGTAAATCTCCTACCCGAATGAGAACAGTAAAGGAAGACACAACTCAATAATTATGGTATAAATAGCACGCCTAGATTGGGCAGATTTACCGCTACACTACTCTAATCCCCGGCTATGAGATCCCTTATAACTTGCGGTTCATCCAGGCTGTGTCCTTGTCCTCCGAGCTCCTCCGTCGGCTTCCTTCTATCTCTGGCTTCCTTCTGCCTGCTTCCTCCTGCTTCTACTTCTTCTCTTCTTCTGCCTCTGGTTCTTCCTGCTTCTACCTCCTTTTATATCGAATTCCTCTCACTCTCTCCTCCCTAAGCCTTTTTCTCTGCCTCTCCTTTTACTGCCCAATCTCTGGCTCTAGCCTTTGTTTTACAGGTTTTAATTGGACAGAAGGTTTACAAGACGTCACCTGTGTACAGATTCAATCATCCTCTGCAGCCCCTCCCAGGAGGGTGGAACTAGGATCAAAATAAAAGGCTGAGGCTGCGAACTAGGATCAAAATAAAAGGCTGAGGCTATCCACAACACCTATCAGCTGTACTTCACAAATTCACACAACTTAATGTGAAACCATTGAATCCTCACACTTTTCTCCCAGTTAGGTGTTAGGTCTTCTGACAAAGGGAAAGAGCTGTATCATAAATGTAGATTCAGAAAGCTGTAGAATGCTGGTTATATTGTGATATTGTGAAATGCCAAGAAAACAATGTCCCAAGGTACCTTATTAAAAAGTGTACTACTATATATTTGAGGGGAAAAAAGAACCAAGAAGAATAAACTGATCCACAACGAAATAAATTTATTCCTTTTACACAAAGTTGTTATAACTCAGAAATTATTTGTTGGAGGTTAAATCCTATTGCTGTGATGGATTTCTAAAAGAAGAGTCAACAACTAAATAAGAAAGATTTAATTATTTCCTTTTATGCATTCAGCCATTTATTTCTCTTATTTGTAGTTTGTGTTCAATGTAAATCATTTCAACAGCATGAGAAGTTAGTATGAATCAAAGTGTGAGTATACAAACACAACATCCAATCAAATACATATACAACATTCAAGTACAAAGCGAGATGGAGTTTTGACTCTCACACACAGTAGCTTCATATCTGTGAGATCTGAATGTTCATGTGTTGGTTTTTAAAGATAGAGAACATGACTATGCTTATCAAGTCAACTGTAACCATCTTAGATACCGGAACATGTATGCACATGAGTGAACATACCAACAAAACATTTTTTTCAACCAGTGTCTATGTTTTAAAAGATTTCTGTGTATCAAGATAGTTGGAAAAAGAATCACTGTGGAATGAAGCCTATTTTCAAGATATGGACCAATGTCAAACTATCTAAAAATTATGCACTGATAACTCAAATTGTTCCAGTGTGACTCTTATGAGACACTGTGTAAAAAACATGAATAGAGTTTTTTTTTTTTTTACAAAAGAGTAGAAAAAACTTTATGAATTTTTGGTTGTGAGCCTAGCCTTTAACGGCTGAGCCATCTCTCCAGCCCAAAACTTTATGAATTTAATGTGAGGTGGTTTCTGGTTTTCAAGTTCCAAATGCTTGATTGACAATTGGCTCCTTTGCCCATTTGCCTTTGAATATCAAAATTTGTATATTTATCTTCACTGTAGAACATCTTAAATTATGAAAACACTTCAAATACATACATAAACATATCTGAGGTCAATGTAATTCTACTCTCTTAAACCAGTTTGTGAAGTAAAACTTATTCAAGATGGCTGGACTTGGGGTTAGATTCCAATCCACCTTTGCCTGGCATTTGTCAATTACTATGTAAAAAATGATCAATTCCAAGGGGAACATAGCTTAAGTTTAACAATGTGAAAGATTAACACACTGCATTTGTAATGACTAAACAATACACGGTTCCTTCCAATGTATAGATGAATAGAATCATGGTAGATTTTTAATTTTTAATATTGCCTGTTTTATAACCTTACAGGTTAAATGAGTTAAGTGAAAAATATGTCATTTCATATTCCATTCTTATCTCTAGAGAAATCCTATGCCTGATTTCAAGACAGAGTTTTAAGTGTCCACATTTTTAAAGCCAAATTTACAGAAATCATGTAAACTTTAAATATTATCCTCTTTATCTGGTACAGAAAACTCAGATTTAATATTGTATTTACCATCTGTCAAAAAATGTCCTTCTAACCAACCAAAATTGGAATTCTTAGTGTTTTCTGCTTCAGTGCAACAAGGTGTTGTAATAGCAGATTAGATGTGGACCTGTTTCTTCCTGGTAACATTTGACTTGTAGTTGCCATTTGGGGTGGGTCTAGAAGATATGAAGGTAGAGACGTTTCCTTGGTTAAGTCTCTAACAATAGATATATAGAAGAGAAGGTGTGACTACAATGAACTAGGCTGTTGATTGTAGGAATTTGCCCCTATTGTGCTGGTGGCATTAGTTGGTTCTGTTCAGTAGAGGTAGTCTGAAAAGAGTTATTTGAAGGTGGTGAAACAGATGTTTGTTTGGAATAAATCTGTGTGGTTGGGAGAACTTCTGGATGGAGCAACCCAGGTCCATCTTGCCAACTTGTCACTCTGCCCATGTCTGCTTCATAGATTTTAGTGAAAACTCTCTGGATGCTTGGTGCATGGAGATCATCTTTGCTTGTGTGGGTACAGGCAAAATGGGGATATAATTATTTTAAAGTATGATCACAAATGGAAAGATTCTTCTAGAAGGGCTGAGTAACTGAAAATATGTGGCTAAATAATAAGTTGGTTATTTCAATTTTTTTTGAAAGCTAACAGTGAGTAGAGATTACGGGACTAAAGTTAAAAGAGGGAACCATGATCCATCAAGAAAATACTTTTCTAAGAATAATAGAATTAAATAAAACAGAAAGGGGAGAAGAAGCATTGTTAGTAGAAAGTTTCCTTAAGGGCAATATATACACAACATGAAGTGTAACATGCCCAGTGAGAGGTAGGTAATGATTCTGATAGAAAATCCCACACTTAAGATTATCTAGAAAGAATTCTGAATTTCAAGAAGAATCTTGTTAATCTCCAGATAAAAATACCTCACAAAGAAGGCAAATTAGGTTATCATCAAATGTCTGACATTCTTTCTTGAAATTATGGGCCATGGGCAGAGTTTAAGCTAGAATTCTACAGCCAGGGACATATGTTAGTAGAATAAAGAGGTATGAAAAACACATCTTACCCACATCCTCCTTATAAAAATAGCTCTAGAAACAAGATCTTTTCAAAGAAAAGAGATTATGATATGGAAGAATGAGTAGCAGTCAGAGAAACCAGTTGAATAGTTATATGTTAAAAAATTAGTTGTTATGACTATGTTTAAGAAAGTCATTATAGGATTGACAAGATGGCACACTAAAACAAAAACAAATATATATTGTGTGTAAACCTAACTAAAGATGTGAAAACTTTTGCAATGAAAACTTCAAACTTCTGAGGGAAGAAATTGAGGAATACAGAATACGGAAAGTCCTCCCATTCTCATGGACTTGTAGAAAAATATGGAAATTATTATCTTACAAATAAATAAATAAATAAATGTAGGGTATCTGCCAAACAAACAAACAAACAACAAACTCTCCCCACAATGTTAGGATGGTATAAAATGTCAAGAATAAAACTTTTAAATTGTTTGATGACCACTTAATCAATCTTTCACTTGATTTGTGCAGTTACATTTCAGTTGACTTGTCAAGCTGTTTTCCATTAGTTTTTATTTAAAATTTTTTTCATACAATATATTTTGATCACATTTTTCCTCTCCCCAAAATCCTCTCAGGTTATCCTACCTCCCTACCATTTTCCTTTATGTGTTTTCTTTCTCTCAAAGGGACCAAAATGAAACAAATAAAAAGCTCCAAACTGAAAATCAAAACAAACAAAAACCTAATAAGACAAAAAATATCAAACCAAAATAAAAAGAACACACACACACACACACACACACACACACACACCATATGGTGTCTATTCTGTATTGACTAACTTACTCCTGGACATCAGACCTACCCTGAAGTGTGATTGATATACCCAGTGATACCTAATTAGAAAAAATGATTTCCCTTTTCCAGCAAATATAAATAGCTTTTTGGTTAGGGTAGGACTTTGTGTCCACTCCCTTTCTCCATGCTGGAATTTTGTCAAGTTTGAAATTGTGCAGATCTTGAGCATGATGTCATAATCTCTATGAATTCATAAGTGTAACAGCCCTGTTGTGTCTGGAAGACACAGCTTCCCTAGTGTCATCCACCACCCTTGGCTCTTATAATTCTTTTTTTGTTTCCTCTTCTATGTAGATCCCTGATCCTAGAGGGAAGGATTTGATAAAGATATCCCTAGAGATGAGTGCTCCAGAGAAACTCACTCTCTGCACATTGCCCAGTTGTGAATCTCTGTTTTAATTACCATATACTGCAAGAAAAAGCTTCTCTGATGAGGGTTGATTGATGCTCTGATCTATGGATAGAGGTATGTCATTAACAGCCATTTTGTTCCTATGTCCCTTTAACAGATTAATGATAGGAGGTTTCCACAAAGGTCCATGACCTTGCTAGTCTCATGTTCTTAGCCTCTTTATCAGTTTCAGATGTGGGCTACAGCTCATGGAGTGAACCTTAAATCCAGTTAAAAGTGGTTACTACTATAATATCTGTGCCATTATTGTATCAATATATTTTATAGGAAGATCACTATTGTAAGTTTCAAACTTTGTAACTGGGTGATGTTGGTGATTACTTTTCTTTTCTGGTAACATGCATAATAACTTTTAGCATCATGAATGTTAGTCAGTAATGATGAAACTTCTAGTAGATCCTATCAAAGAAGAGGCTTCTAGATTGATCTGGATTTTCCCTTCCCTCAGGATCTTACCTTCTCAGTGGAGATACTGGAGACTGTATAGAATAGTCTCTAATGAGGATGAAAGGCCTATGCAAAGCACATGAGGATAGTCAGAGAGAACCTATGATCTTTTATAGGTCTCCATGGAGAACTGTACCCATTATACCCCAAAACAACAAGTTATGCTTTTAACCACCTCAAAATAAGAATATAAACCTTAATAAAATGGTTCATACTTCTTACATTCAATTCCTTGTCCTCTGACTTCAAAGAGAACTAACAATGAAACTAAAACTTAAAAAAAAAAAAGATAAATAACAACTCTTCACACAGAGATACCTTCTTCTCTTATTGTTTTGATGGGAGACACATCCTGCATATCCAAGACAAAGATAGTTGCAGTTTTTACAGATAGCAACTCACATAGATAATTTGTCCTCACTAGTCTGTCAAGTACTGTTGGCAGTATAGTTGTGGGCTGTTTTCCCAAGCCAATGATAGCTGAGTAATCACTTTGGTTTACTGTTTCAGGTGTGACTATAAGGCAAAGATGTTGAATTTTATACTCGTTTGTCAGAAAACACTTCATAATAGATTTCTCAGCTTTCCAACATATTATATATATGTTGGAAAACATATTATATATATGTATAGCATATTATAAGATGATATTTGGAGACAGTCAAAGAGCTAGTTGTGGGGACTATAAAATGAGAGATTGGAGTTGGAAACAGGACTTAACTACACTATTTC
The DNA here is from genome assembly GCA_021653895.1 of Mastomys natalensis. Taxonomy (NCBI): domain Eukaryota; kingdom Metazoa; phylum Chordata; class Mammalia; order Rodentia; family Muridae; genus Mastomys; species Mastomys natalensis. The sequence continues at coordinate 718,118 of JAJTUV010000895.1, forward strand.
TAGGCGTTTTTTAACTTTTAATTTTTAAAGTCCAGTTGTTACCCCCCTCCTGGTCCACCCTCCCACAGTTCCTCATCCCAGTCCTTTTCCCTTGTCTCCAAGAGGGCACTGTCCCACTCCCTGGGTTTCGTGTCTTCTCCCATTGAGGCCAAACTAGGCAGTCCTCTGCTATATATGTGTCAGACCAGCTCGTGTATGCTGACTTGGTAATTCTAGGCTTTTAGGCTTACAGGTTTACTAAAAATGTTGCAAAAGTTATTATCAAAAAGAAATTTCCATAGATATTTTTGTAGCAATACACACTCTTTTTTTGGGGGGAGGTAAATGTTTTGTTTTCAAGAATGTCTATCATGATAATGGATATTTGGGTGAGAAGTTCCTTGTTTCTGTGTGACAAATCTGCTTTTTACATCTTGATATCATGGACTACTGTGTTTATTTTGGGCCCTGTACCTTTTTACCAGAAGGACTGGAGAAATGGGCAGATTGGATTCTGGGAAACTGTGGGAACACATGCATTTCATGGAACTTCTTGAAGGAAAAATGTATGTTATAGAATTAAGAAAGAGAGAGTAATAAAGGCCTCAAGGTAGAGGCTATTTACTATGAATCTTGGGCAGAAAAGAAAAGAGAAAACCAAGACAAATCAGTTCAGTAGAGTTGATTTTGAAAATTGTATAAATGAACAATAATACAGATTTGAGGTGAGGTGAGCTATTATGAAATGGAGAAGATTTCCTTGTGAAAGGCAGTTATAAGATGCAATTCTAAACAAGAGAAGCAGTTGTGTGTATGTATGATTGTGTGTGTGTGTGTGGTGTGTGTGTGTGTGTGTAAAAACATGCTTGGCTTTATCTACTTTTGACAACTGGAGACAATTCTAGGGTACCAATGTAGCTTGTTGGGCACTTAGCCACATTCTGTTCCTCCTGACCCATACTTTAATCCCTGGAGGCATCTGGGAGTCAAGCCAGTTACAAGACTTGCCAATTCCCTCCTGGGAATGACTTGGATAAATAGGATTTTTATGTTCCTGTTAGTTCATGTGTAAGTAAAGGGTTAGGGAAAAGAGAGCTGCCCAGTGGGGTGTGAAGGACACAGGGCTCCTGTTCCCTGATGAAATTCCAGGAACCACAGGAGGCCCTTGTGTTCTGAAATGTTCCAATGGGCACAACCCCCTGGCCTCTTTGCATCTGGTTCTCTCTAGGTGGACGTCCATCCCTCCTCCTTGTTCTGTGGTGGCAACTAGGAATGGTTTAGCTGGGCTTATGTAGGGATATGGCTTTATTAGTGATTTAGAGACTGGCAAGGAAAGGGGCCAAGGCAGATTCCAGTTTCCTTGTTTGTAAAGACCCCCAGGGAGGAGGAAGAAAGTGGATTTGTTTGTGTGAAGTAGGCCAGGGTGAATTCTTTCCTCTGGCTTTCCTTTATTAGGAAGCATGTGACTGCTGAATGGATATTGTTGTGAATCTATGTTTGTAAGAAGTCTCTGTTCTTCTGTCATAACATTTTCCTTTAATCCCTGAAAAATGACACGGGGACAAACTCAACTTATTTTACAGAGTTTCTTGGTTCCCTAGGAGCCTCTGTTCTCATAACTGTCTCTCCCTTTGATTCTTCCTTTTATCTTTGGCTCCTTATTCTCTCCAGTCACCTTGTCAGGTTTATATCCTCCCAGATACAGGCCTCAGTTCCTTTTCTCTCAATCTCTTAACTATTGCCTACATAGTAGAACAGGTTCTAGCTGGTGACATCATAACACTCAAAAGAATGTGACATTGACTGTTAACTCTCTCACAGCCCATGTTCATTGTCTGTTATTGACAAGAGATCCTTTCTATCTAGTTTCTGCCTCATGGTTCATCCTACCATGAGGGTTTTCTTCCTGGGCTTTTAGTGTCTTTGTTTATTGTCTCTCTCTTGACTTCTCTCTGATTACCTCTGCTTTTCAGGACTCATTTATTCACAAAACACAAGTACTATGCAAGAGCATTTATGCACATGGTTCAGCTTTCTTAGTTCCTCCTGCCTCACCTCTCACCAGTCACATGCCTTTGAAAACACACATAAATAAGGATAAAACAAATGAAACACATTTGCTTCTATTTAGGTGTCTATTCAGTTATTTTATCATGAGATTTTCTTAATTTCTGTGGTCTATAGTCATATACTACTAAGGGTAGTGTGTGTGTGTGTGTGTGTGTGTGTGTGTGTGTGTGTGTGTGTTCATGTATGTTGTGTGAGGACTGGGAGAATGGGGAGGTAGAAGTGGTTCCCTAGGTAGTGGCTAATAATGGATGTCCATGGTAAGGTTCTGTTATTGAGCCTAGGCTCTAGCCTGATCTTTCTTTCAGGTTTTTGGCAAACTCCTAGCCTTCTGGATGATTGCTTTCTAGGAATCTGTGTTTGTTTGAAGCTGTGTACAATCCTATTCACTCCAACTTAAGTTCCACTCACACTGTAATTCTGCCCCATGTGCGTATAATTCTTAAATTTTTTTTTTAGATTTTAGATTATAATATAATTATATCAACTTCCCCTTCCCTTTCCAATCTCCAAACTCTCCTATGTAAACCCCTGCTCTCTTTCAAATCCATGGCTTCTTAAAAAATTATATGTATGTATACACACACACACATACACACACACACACACACACACACACACATATACTTCCATTCTATATAATATTACTTGTATGTATGTTTTTGGAGAGAATGGGTTGTCTCTTGAAGGAAAGTAGGTACCTAAAAGACTTGGAAAAAACTTCTTTATCTATATTTGTGTCCTCAACATGACCCACAATTCCCACTTCCAGTCTGATTTTACTCTGACATTGACAAAATGAACTGAAGAACAACAGTGATGTCAAGTGAATATCGAGAGACCAGAATGATGCTCAGTGGTTAAGAGCTTTAACTGCTTTTCCAGGAGACCCAAGTTTGGTTCCCAGCACCCATGTTGGGTGGCTTGCAACCACGTTTAACTCTAGCTTTAGAGGATCCAACTTCCTTTTCTGGCATCCACAGGCACATATCCCTACATAGACACACAAATGTATACATTTTTAAATATGATGAAAACAAATCTTAAAAATTTGTAGTAGTGCTATCTCTGAACTCTTCAAAAAACTCACTAGCCATAAAGAAGAATAAGTGAGTTAGAAGAAAGGTGAATAACAGGAGTGAAAGAACTGAAGAAAGATACTTTCAAGAAGGTGCCTGAGCCTGTGTGAACTGTGGAGGTGAATTCTTCTGTTGTTTAACCACCAGGTGTTGGGGTGGTGCTCAGATTCCTGGGTGAAGACTTTGAGAGTATACACTCATTCCAAGGAATGTGAAAGTAAACCAGGAATGAGGTAGTCAGGTGAAGGGATGATAGGGATTAGCATAGGGGTGAAGGATAGAAGGCATAGAAAATTTGGATGGGGAGAGACACAGAGAGACAAAGATACATGCAAAGAAAAGGAAGAGAGAGATGCCAGTAAGGCGGAGGAGATACTTGAACAGATTTAAAGACAAGAATATAAAAGCAGAGATAAAAAGACACTAGAAGAATAAAGAGGGAAACCCCTTCTTCTCCAAGTCTGAACTTCTACAGAAAAGACTATGTTTTATTTTGGTAGCCTGAAAATGTCTGAGATGTAAGAAGAAATAGAATCAGTATTTTTGTCTACTAAAGGCAGTGTACCTCATCTGCCTGTAGAAAGAAAATGGGGTTATGCATCTTCTGAGGGCCCCATATCTTTGTCCAAAACTGAATAGCTTGAAGATTCTGGGAGATTTGAAACCACTTTATTGACAGGGAAATAAAAGCCAGGCCATGACATCTCTCTGGCTTTTGTGGAGGGTTGGCATGTATTCTCAGGTGATTTCAGCTTCTCTTAATGTTGGTAAGGGACAATGAGTGACACAGAAAACGATTGTGTTGAAGGCTGCCTGTGCCCTCTGCACCTGCCTGTGTGATCTGGTATGTAACTACCAGTATGACACACTTAGAAAGCCTCCTCCAGATCTGGGAGAGAAAGATGAGGTAGAAGAATTGGGAAACCCACTTGATATTCCACTTGGAGTGTGGTTTGCTCTGCTAGGGCTGTCTGTGCAATTCCTTGTCTCTGTTTCTTTTCCTGTTAGCAACAACTGCAGACCATGGGGCAAACATTCAATATTCCTTTTGAATTTTCATTGTTCTCTGAGTGATCCTTGTTTACAACATACATTTTTTTGCCTGGTGGTTCTTTCTTGTTCTTGGTTCTTCTTGAGGCAGCAGAGGGGAAAGAGCATCGGTGGAGGTAAGACTTGGTCTTACGAGCTATTTAGGGTTGTAAGTAATAATAAAACATTTACTAATCTAAATCTAAGTTACTTTGCTACTGTAGCTGACCTGCCTGAGTCAGTTTGAGGCCAGAAACTGCAGTCTTTGGCATTTAGTACCTTATCATAAAACAGCAGGGCATTAAGCAATGGATTTATTACTAGAGCCTTTCCTCCTTTGTCCAGATGCCTCACTGGAATGGAATAGTGATCAAATCCTGTGACAATACAGAAAATTAAATAAATATAATATCCCAGCAAGTAATAGTTACTGTGACAGAAACAGGAAGTAGAGAATTCCAAGTTGCAGATGGGATGGTAAGCAAAGAGCTCTTTGATGAAATGATGTGTTGCTGCAGAAAGTAGTGGCGTAATAAACAGTTGTAGGGATATATAGATACTGTATTTTGTAGGTAAATTTGAGAGAGTGGGAGGATGTAGAAGCTACTGAAAGCACTCACAGAGAAGGGTTAAGGATGAGGACATAAGCATTTTGGTCCAAATGGCTGCAAGGGTGCAGATGTAACAGTTTGGAGAAGCTTGGGAAGGATCCAAGCATAGTCCAGCTGGCAAAAAACAAAACAAAACAAAACAAAACAAAACAAAAACAACAACAACAAAAAACCCATTCTGTCTTGGCTGAGGTAGGTTTGGTATGCTGGTGGAGCTTTCAAACAGGCAGTTTGGTATATAAAGCTGTAATTTAGAGTCTATTTTTGGAATAATTTGAAGCTAAGAGATTAGATTATATCTGTCTTGGCATGAGTGCAGAAGGAGAAGAGGATGAGGACAAGAATATCAGAGGAATTAATAATAGAGATTAGGTAATAAGGGAAGGGATAAAAAAGCTGAACTGGAGTGTCCTGGAATTTGGAAGATAGAAAATTTTGTTTTTTTGTTTTTTGAGGAGGCTGAAGTTACCTGGATCATTTGCTGCTCCTGGGCCAAGAGAGACAAAAGAAAGAGTGATCAATAAAAAAAGTTGATGAATTATTCTGATAAGTAATTTATACGGAACTAAAAACCTGTTTGGAATTACTTCAAAAAAGAATAGCAAAGCTGGACATGGTGGCACATGCACACCATTAATTCCAGCACCTGTGAGTTTGAGACCAGCCTGGTCTCTATGGTCAGTTCCAGAACAGCCAGAGAAACATAGTTAGACCCTGTCTCAAACAACAAACAACAAATAATATCCCATCCCCCACCCCAAACAGCAAACAAACTAGATACTCTGAGACTTTCTTCCACTACTAAACAAATTAGGCCTGGTAGAATATGTGTTATATTTTACTATTTGGCTTTCAAGAAGTGGAGGAAAATCCTCAGACCATGATCTAAGTTCAGAGTGGTGAGCAGCAGAGCAAGGAAATCTCAGCTTCAACCATGTATATGTCAACATCAAGCATCCTTCCAAGAATTCCATCCCTCTTCTCCATTGCCCCATATTTAGCAAAAGAGACCAGTCTATGATTGGTGGTGGGTTGACTGTGGCAATGGTCTTCAGACACTCATGGGAAGTGCCTTTAGAGGACTTGTTCCTCACTTATTTTCTTATTATGACATATCATACCCCATTCCCTCCTCTGGAATGATAAGAATTCAGATATCTTTAACTGAAAAGGCACCCCACCCTTGCCATGGCAACTGTCAGAGGTACTCTTCTTTCTGATGCCTCCCTTGCCTTCCATTTGCATTTCTTCCCATGCTACCCTAATGTTAACTAGCTGATAAATAATCTGATGCAGCAAGCCCTAAATGTGGATCGCTAGAGTTTTAGCTCCCCAAGGGAAGGAAGAATATTCTGCTTCCTGTTCAGAAAACTGCTACTCCACAGTGACCTTCCCACACATGATGTACAAGATCTCAGGAGAGTAATAAGTGGAATGTTGAAGACCCATATAGGACAGCACAGAATTCTCCTGATGTGTTAGGCTGGATGAAGCACAGGTCCTCCCAGCTTCTCTTCTAGTCATGAAGTCTGTAACAGCAGATGATGTATGTGTAGTACAGAAGGCTGCTGACCTGTTGATTTTCCTGGGGGCATATCAATTATCAAGATGGATAAAAGAATATTTATAAAAACTTACATATGAGTCACAGTAGAATTTAGAAAGATGACTAAAGCATATTAAAAAGATTTTGTTCTAGCTGATTTTAGATCTGAGTCACAACTTTAAGGCATCACTTCTCAAAGTATCTGTAGTAAAAAAATCTAATTTTAATATTAGTATTCTACAAACAAGTATCTTTACTAACATATTTTTTTTTCTATAAAATGAAACAAAAAAGTGGGCCAGGTGTGGTGGTGCACTCCCTTAATCCCAGCACTTTGGAGCAGAAGTAAATGGATCTCTATGAGTTTGAGTCCAGCCTGGTCTACCTAGTAAATTCTAGTACAACCAGGGCAACATAGACCCTATCTCAAAAACAAAACAAAACAAACAAACAAACAAAAAAAAACCAAAGCAAAACAAAAAGCAAACCAAACTAAAACAAAAATCAAAAACCAAATAAATTAATATATAAAAATAAAATATTGAAAAAAGAAAAAAATTTAAGTCCCAATGCTCTATTATTAGAGTCAACAGTCATAAAATTACTCTGTTTAATTGCTATGAAAGTTTCTGAACACTCAAAGTTCCTGCATGTGACAGGTAGAATTATAGTCTCCCAAGGCAGACCACATCTCAGTGTTTAGAGTCTGTGAATCTGTTTCTGTTTCCTTGCTTGGTGGAAGCGATTTGGTAGACATGATGAAAGGTCTTGTGACAGGAAGATCATTCTGTATTACCCAGGTTCCAGTGTTATCCTTATCAGTGGAGCTGTGAGATAGGGAATCTGAGGTCAGGGTGAAGTGAGCCAAGAAGTATGTCACCCCGAGCAAGGAGAAAGTGGGGAGTAGATTCTCCTGTGAAGCCTGTAGAAGCACATCTCTTTAACTTGGCTTCATCTTCTGTAGCTGTATTGTTTATGCCACTAACCTCCTGGCAATTTGCCACAGTATTAGCAGGAACCCATAAATATATCCCATGTTTTTCAGATAGGCATTAATCTGACGACCTTTAAGGAGACTAAAATATGGTGATTGTGAATTATTCCAGGCCACAGCATAAACAAATGACAGTGGAGTTTCTGAGGCTTGGATAAGATACCCTCAAAATAATAAAGGAAACATAAAAATTGAATTGTAAAAGCTCCTTAACATAGAGGCAAAAATTCTACACCAAATACGTTAGCAAATGAAAGGTATTATACTGAAAGAAACATGCATTATGAACAAATAGGCTTCATTAACAAATGTAAGCATGACTCTTTGTAAAAGACCTTATTAAGAAATACTTAATATGGTTTAATCAGATGAACAAATAAAGGAATATCATATTGATAGATTATTTTAACCTAATAGAGTCTTCAAAGATCATTATTTTATTCATGAGTCATTTTAAATTAAAGTCTAAGGGAAAAAAAGCAGGAAGCCACATAAAATTTCAAAGACTAGTTATTAAAGACTAGTAATCTAGATTGCACAAATGACAAAATATGGAAATGATTGCTGTTAAAATCAGAATTATATGGGATACTCAGCTTCTTAACTATTATTCAGTATTGTTTTGAAAGTTTCATCTAATATGTTAAATCAAGAAAAGGAAATACTTTGAATTAGCATGGCACAAAAAGGAAATTTGTTTCATTTGCGGATGATAAGCTGTAGTGGAATCTTGGAATCTTGGTTTCTTTGAAAAGTACTGAAATGTTATAAGAATATGTTTTCATTTTTAATCCCAGGTGTGGGATATGGAGCTGCTTCAGATTGTCTGCAGCAGCTGACTATGATTTGTCTCATGCTCTAGCAGGGGCCTGATTTTGCCAGCTGCAGATAGTTTCTGTGATCATGTGATGTTTGGAATCTTGGGATTTTTCAGATATGTAAATGCTAGGGTCCCTGAGAGATGTGTGTGTGTGTTGGTTGGTTGATGTTGATCACAGTTTGTTAAATAGTTTACAAAGAAAAAACAACATGAAGAAATTAAATATCCTGGCAATGAAGATCCAACTTGCCCCAAGGAACTCAATGCCCCTAATCAGCAAGAGGTAGTCAAATGATAATGCCTCTGCCTCTCTCCCTCTTACCAACCCTTGACTTTATTCAGGGATCTCTTTCCTTTCTCGGCTATCCTTTTTCTCTCTTATCTAGTGTTAGGTGGTTGAAAGGGTGAAAGAAAGAAGAACCCACAAAGTAGCAGAAAGGCAGCTGCAATAAGCTGATTAATTAATAGTGGTATGTTTCTAGGAAATCCAAAAATCCATGGAAGATCTGTAAAGTTCCTTACAGTTGAGAGTATGTCTGAATATTAGGCAAATATAAGAAAAAAAAATAGTTTCTTTCCTTATCTGAAAAAAAATCCCAGTTGGAATTAAAAGTAAAACATATGTTCTTTCTCTAAATGGATGAAATGACTGAGGACCTACTAGTTAATTTTGAGAAAAGAAGTGAACACCAATATTCTAAATGTTAAAACTCACCCAACCCACCCTAAACCACAGTTCATTTATTTAGAAGGGCTTTTTTTCCTTCCTTCCTTCCTTCCTTCCTTCCTTCCTTCCTTCCTTCCTTCCTTCCTTCCTTCCTTCCTTCCTTCCTCCTTCTTCCCTTATCTATCCATCCATACTTCCTCTTTTTTTCTTTCCCCTAGAGTCTCACTATATAGTTTTGGCTGGCCTGAAACTAACTACATAGACCAGGCTTGCCTCAAAGACATAACTACCTACTTCAACCTCCCAAGTGCTGAAGGGAGGTTTTGAGCACCTACATTGGTGGAAGACATTTCTCTAGGTAAAGAAGCATCTTTTAGGCATAGGAAATACAGAAAAGAGATTGTGAAGAGCAAAGTTCCCTTTCTCATGGGAGTTATAGTGAGGCTCTGGCTTAAGTATAGGCAATAGGCATTCAATGGAGCTCAGTAGAGCAGACCAGGGCTCTAGTTGGAATTTGGTGGTTATAATAATTACTTAATAAGTAGTATCAGCATAATTGGGTTTTCAGTAAGATGAAAATAGTTTCTTCCTTCACATTATACATAAAATATATTCCAGATGGTTTAAAAGTCTTTAAAAAACCCAAAATGTTAGGTGAACATTTAGGAGAGTATGAAAATAACTTGGAGGTGGGAAAAAAAACCTTAAGCAAATTAAAAAAACCTGAGAAACTAAAAATGGAAAAGAAACATTTTGATTGCATAGACTTAAAAGTTGTTGATGTCAAAAGGTACTATAACCATTAAAACAGGAAATAAACCAGGAAGTATATGTCTGTTTTAAACATAGTTTAAACTATTTTTTATTTACATGTATGTATGTGTCACAAGTGTTCAGGTACCTGTGGTTGTGAGCCACCATGGGAATGCTGGGAACTGAATTGAGTCCTCTGGAAAATAAGCAGGCACTGCTAAATTCTGAGTCATCTCTTCAGCTGCCAGAAAAATATATTTTTGCTATACATATGTTATTTAGCAGGTTGCACCATTTTGTTTTTTTCTTTTCCATGTGCTTGTTTGTGTATACATGTATGCATTTTTTTGCTTGTGTGACAGTGTATGTTTATGTGTCTGTGCATATGGATATCTGAGGTCAATATTGAGAATCATCTTCAATCTTTTTTTCTTATTTTATTCATGGAAGCAAGGTCTTCAATCAAACCCTGACCTCACTCAATATGACTAAGTCTTGCTAGCTAGCTTGCTCTAGGAATCCCCTTTCTTTGCTGTCCAAGTCTGAAGTTAGAGGTGGGCTACCACATGCCCATGTAAAAAGCCAGCATTTACATGAATTCTGAGGATTTGAGCTTCAGTCCTCAAACTTGCAGGGCAAGTGCTTTGACCACTGATTAACTTCCTCTGCTCTAAACTGTTTCTCAAGTTTTATCTCTTTTAGACAGGGTCTCAGTATGTAGCTGTCTTAGGGTTTCATTGTTGTGAAGAGACACCATGACTAATAAAAGAAAACAATTAATTGAGGCTGTCTTACAGGTTCAGAGGTTTAGTCCACTATTATCATGGCAGGAAGCATGGTGGCACACAGGCAGACACAGGTGTTGGAGAAGGAGCTAAGAGTTCTGTATCTGTATTGGAAGGCAGCAGGAAGAACAAGTGAGCCACACTAGGTCTGGCTTGAGCTTATGAGACCCACAAACCCACTCCCTAGTGATACACTTCCTCCAACAAAGCCATATCTACTATGACAAGGCAATACCTCCTCATAGTGCCAATCTCTATGGGACTATGGGGGGGGCATTTTCTTTCAAACCACCACAGTAGCCCTGGTTGGCATTGAACACGCTGCATAGACCAGGCTGGCTTTATATTTACAGAGATCCACTGTTTCCTGAGTGCTGGAATTAAAGGCACTTAACTGCTATGCTATTATTATTATTTTTATAAAATATACACTGTTTTATAAAAAATATTTATACATTCTGTTACAATATATTGCTTTTGCACTCAGTAACTGCCAATATAATATCTGGATCCAGCAGCCTAAAATGTACAAATGCACTTAATGGAAATTGTGGAGTTGGAGGTGTCTGCTTGGCCACTGTACAAAAGTGATGACATGGTGAAATTAAATAATATGCCTACAACACAGAATACATTACAACTTGTACATATACATGTTCACAGCATGTATACAATGCTATTATTTTTTAAGGTAATATTTATAAAGTGACAAAAGGAAAAATCCCAACAACCACAAACTATATGACAGTTTCAAAAGAAGAAACCTCCTGGAGAAAAATAGACACTGCCAAACAAATGATGGAAATCTTCTCTATTTGGCATCAATTGAAGAACTGCTTTTCATCCTCTTTGCAATCAAACTTCAAAGGCTAACCTGAGCACTGTGAGTACATGGGGACATAGGCTCTCACATCTTGTCACTGGGAACATGGTTATCTACAACCTTTAGGAAAAGTAATTTGATAATATCTACTAATGCTAAAAATAAAGAGACTTTGCCCTGGGATTCTCCGTTATGTGACTCCATATTTCAAGAATAGAAGCACAGGAAGAGAAAGTACAGAAAGGAATGTTGGTCTCAAACTCAACAACAAAAATGACATACAGATATTTAATTGAAAAAATGGAAAACAAACTAAAAGACTGTCAACAAAATTCCATATGTCTGCCAGTTGGAGAATGCCTGCACAGACCATAGTACAAGTTCAACACTAGGTACTATGTGGCTGACTAGTGAAGTGGGCCTCTCTAAATGAATCTCAAAGATGCTTGTACCAAGACATTAAGTTAAAAAACAAATAGTAAGAGCACATAGTAAATTTCTGTATGTGAAACAAACAAACAAACAAACAAACAAACAACAAGGATACAAGGCCTTAAAAAATTCTTTTCATTGGTGCCTAGCCCAATTGTCATCAGAGATGCTTCACACAGCAACTGATGGAAATAGGTTTAGAGACCTGCAGCCAAACATTAGTCAGAGCTTGAGGAATCATGCAAAAGAGGGGGAGGAAGGATTATAGAAACCAAAGGGATCAAGGACACCACAAAAAACCCCACAGAACCAACTAACCTGGGATCACAGGGGCTCAAAGAGACTGAAATGCCATCAGGGAACTTGCATGGGACTGACCTAGGTCTTCCACACACGTATTATAGTTGTATAGCTTGGTTTCCTTGTGGGACTCATAATAGTTGGAGCGGGAGCTGTCTCTGACTCTGTTGCCTGCCTTTGGAACCCTTTTTTTCCTACTGCATTGCCTCATATAACATTAATAGGAGAGGAGGTACCTAGTCTTACTGCAACTTAATATGCCATGGCTGTTGATATCCATGGGAGGCCTATCCTTTTCTGAAGAAAATCTGAGGAAGAGTGAATGGGCAGCGGGGAAGGTGGGGAGAGAGACTGGGAGCAGAGGAGGGAGGGGAAACTAAGGTTGGAATATAAAATATAAAATAAAATTAAGTAAAAAAAATTCTTTGCACATTATATTGGGGCAAGATGGCTTTCACTTGCTCACAGTGTGATTGGTGCAAGGGTTGCTTCTAGATCAATGTTAAGAGCTCACTAGGTCATGGGAAGTAGTACAGGATCTGATGTAATTCCCAGCCTCCAAAATCTGTGGTAGAAGAAAGGTCTGTGTTGTGTAAATGAACAAAGTGTATTAAAGATAGTCTCTGAGAACACACAGTGTCTGAGGGCCCGAGTCTGGTCTACCTCCATCAGCAGAGTCTTCACAGCTCCTGAGCATATAGTGGGTCAACCTCAGGGGAGACAGTTCTCCTGCACACAAAGGACAGGAATACCTGAGTTTCATAGTGCTCAACTTGACACTAGAAAATACACAAGGAAAACTAGCACCATAAAAAAAATGAAGAGTCTGGAAGAATAAGAGGTATGACTAGCTAGAAGAGTAGAAAGATAAAAGAAATTATTCAAAAATTTATTTACTACCTTCAGAAAAATGTGAAGATAATGTTATTAATAAACCAAGGGCCAAGCTTCCACAAAAATTTACTATAAATTAAAAAAAAAAAAAAAAAACAACTGCATACTAAAAGAAAGTTCCAAATAATTGGAAGACATGACCATATAATTAGGAAATCAAGGCATGCACCTACACCAGAGACCGAAACACAGGAGTTGTTGTTGACAGTAAAGATAAGAGACTCCATATGGTGATGCATGCCTACAACTGTAGCACCGAGGAGGCACATAGGAGGAGCTGAGTTCTAGGTCAGCCTGAGCTACATATTGAGATCCTATCTCAAAAAGCCTTTACAAAGGATATAGAGGTAGGTCTAGAAGATCAAATATCTCTGTCTCTATAGTTACCTCTCTATCCATATTTATATCTACATCATATGCCAACATCTGTGTCTATCATAATATCTCTGTCTATCTGTCTAAGAGAATAGAAAGGATGGGAAGGAAGAAAAGATTTCTGAGGTGAAGATATATTTTTGATGAAAATTGTCTCATGAGAATAGGAGGATAGGGAAGGTTAGCTGAGAATCTAGATTTTAAATTTTAGGTCAGAGAAATTGAATGAGAAGCAAAGTAAGTTGGAATAACCTAAGACTTATAAAACCAAAGGCCAGTGGTCAAGAGAGCTTGGGATATTTGATTCTGAGGAAAAAGTACTGAGAAACCAAACTTCTATAGTTAGAAAGTATCACACAAGAATTAGGCAGAAATGCAGGGCTCTGAAAACTGCGATATTTCTGAAACAATTATTCTGATGTAAAAAATTAGAGAAATAAAATGAAGTAGACTACAATGCTAGCTGGTAAACAAGGAAGCTGTTGACAAAAATAATTGCTGTTAATATTATATTTCAGGAAAGTAATAGTAACTGATTCCTATAATAAAAGAGTATGTAGCATAGAATTGACTATAATTTGGAAGCAAATATTACTGTTTTGGAGGCATGATTGGAAAAGACAGAGAACTAAAAAAATGATAAATCTTATTTTGAGAGGAAATCATAATAATTAATTGTTGATTATTTATAGAGGAAGTTCTTTTTAAACTGATGCCATGATAAAAAGCAATTATATGGTTTGAGGAAATGTCTCAGTGAGTAGGAATGCAAGCATGAGGACCTGAACTTGGATCCCAGTCCCTTTGTAAAAAGCTGAGTGTAAATGTGCTGTGATCCCAATGAATGGGGAGCAGATTATCCCTGGGTTTTTATGGGTGCTAGCCTAACTCTAGGTTAAGTGAGAGTCTCTTTCTCAAGGGAATAAAGCAAATAATGGTAGAGCAGGACACCCAGTTGAGGCAGGGAATGTGGGTCCACCATAGAGCACTTTCCCAACAAGCTCAGGGCCTTGGCTTTAATGTCTGGGACTGACAAAAAAAAAAAAAAAAAAAAAAAAGCAGAAGCAAAAGTGTAAAATTCAATCCATCTTGAAAAGGTCAGTAAGGAGGGAAAATAAAAGGGCACCTCCCAGAAATCATAATAGATGACAGAATAAAAAAACAAAATCATAAGAATGCTTTTGATAAAAGTGGCACCAAAAATAAATGGGCAATGCTGAAAAAGAAATGGATGGATAAATAACTATGTCTGAAGTAAATGCCAACCCAAAGAAAGGAAGGTTAGGCAAGAAATATCAGATGTCAGAATAAGGCCAAGATTTTAAGTGGGACAAAGAACACTTTTTATATAGAAAAAAAGGTACAATTTGCCAAGAAGCTGGAAATCATGAACTTTTAAGTATCAAAAGTGTTTTGCCTTGAGTCAAATAAAACAAAATCTGTTATAAATACAGGAAAAAATAATCATGGTTGGGGCATTTAAAAACACCCCTCTTCAAAAATTCAATACAAACAAAAACATCAGGCAAGTTTTGAGAGGGATACTGAAGGAGACTTCAGGGAAGGAAGAATGGACATTACTTTCAGTTCTCAGAGGGTATGAAAAATGGGACAGTGATCAATACCAAGCAATGAGGAAATTTCAATAAATCCAGAGGGTTGAAACTATATAGATCATATTTTCCAGCCCTATACAATGTAAGAACTAAAATGCCATTAAAATTTAGAACCATGTTAGCATTAGTGTTATCTTTGCTCAGGTTGTGTTTAGACAGGAATATTGGTGAGATTTCATGGGTGTAACACCTCTGACATTCTTAGAAGACAGTCTCACAGCAAACCTCTTGTTTCTCTGACTCTTACAATCTTTTCCCCCTATTTTCTGCAATGATCCCTGAGCGTTAATTGCGGGAGTTGATTTGTGGATGTATCCATTGTGAGCACACACAACTCTTCATTTTGATTGGTTGTAGTTTTCTGTAATGGTTTCTGTCTTACAAAGAGACCTTACAATGAGAAGTTTTTTTGATGAAGGGTGAGTACTACACTTATTTGTGGGTTTAGGACAAATTTTAGAATGTAGTTAAGTATTATGCTGGTTTAGTAAAGTGATGGTTACAGGTTCTCCTCCAAGGTCCATAACTTCACTAGCCTCAGGTAGACCTTGTGTTGGTTAGTTTTATGTCAACTTGACACAAGCTAGAAACATCTGAAAGGAGGGAACCTCAAATTGAGAAAATGCCTTCATAAGGTTGGACTGTAGACAAACAAGCCTGTATGACATTCTCTCGATTAATGATTGGTGGGGAAGAGCAAAACCCATTTTGGGAAGGGATACTTCTGAGCTGGTGGTCCTTTGTTTTTAAGAAAGCAGGCTGAGCAAGCTTTGAGGAGGGAGCCATAGAATCACTCTTCCATGGTCTCTGCATCATCTGCTGTCTCCTGGTTCCCACCCAGTTTGAGTTTCTCCCTTGGTTTCCCGCAATGAACTCTAATCCAGGATATGTTAGCCAAAAAAACCCTTTCCTCCCCAACTTGCTTTTGGTCATGATGTTTTATCACAGCAATATTAACCTTTACTAAAACAGAACTTAAGACTAATTAGAGAGCTGTTGATTATCACCAAGGTAAGCATGCCACTATTACATCCTTACAGTTATCATGCTAGTCAGTTGCAGTGTGAGGTATTAGAAAAGAAAGCATCTGGCTTGGCTCCGGCTTAACTGCCATGTTCCCGCACTAATGCTGGCTACCTGCCAGCTGCCTAGTCCCAGCTGGGTGTCCTCCGGGCTACTCTCTCTAGCTAGCCCCCATTTCGACCAGTCGCTGTGCTTCCAGCTCTGGTTCACTTGTCCCTGGAGCCACTCGTTCCTTCACAGTCATAACCACCCAGTTGTTGGCACACCTACCTTCCAGTAACCCAGTAAATCAAAACTCTTGATGCTTAAAGTTAATGGATATATATCTCTATCTATCTATCTATCTATCTATCTATCTATCTATCTATCTATCTCTATCTCTATCTTATCTTACATCTATATATCAATAAAAATCTCAATACATGAGATGCCTACACAGATTAGAAAGTTATCCCAATATTCCTAACCTTTAGATTTCATATCTTCCTATTTACTTCAATAACAAGGGTCTGCTGTCTGCAGTCATTTCACCTTCTTCACTCTCTCTCTGAGTCTCTCTGCATTTCTGTCTCTCTGCCACCCTTAGCTCCACTCCATTTTTCCTGTTCAATCATACGCCTCCCACAGCAAATAGATTGGACAGGAAATTTCTGCCACAGTCAGTGTGGTTCATAAGCATCATTGTAGCTGGGCAGGAGATTGATTGTTTCCCTCCTTTGGAAGCTTGCATGGTATCATGGTATCATGGTGCTTTCTGGTATCATGAAATACTAGCTTTCAGATTAGATCTGGCTCACATCCTCTGGTTCTTTTTTTTCTGAAGTTCTTGGTGTCTTCAGCAATAGGGACTTGCCTTCTATCTCTGGGAGATAGCCAAGGGCAATAACAATAGCCTATAATGTTCTGGCAGTCTCTTATAGCTCAAAAGAAGGCTTCTCATACTAGTGTTAAATTTTTTGTTGGATAGTTTATGGCTCTTTGGGTGAGCTTTGTCAGCCCAGATGGGAAAGTTTTAAACTGTCTATGTACTCTCATACACAGACTTACTATTTTTAGGTAGAAGGTTAATAGTATAATTCCTAACATTTCCAGACACCCCTATTGCTGTTTTACCATCTTCCTTAATTTGTCAAATTAAATTCTTAACTCCTCAGGAATTATCAAGTGCTGTGGGTATTTTCTCCCAGATTTGGGAATAAAGGATGCTTTAGAATCTTTATTGGGTGGGCATTGTGGAGGACGGGGTTTGAGGACTGTATGGTAAAGTGAGTGGGAGGTTGAGTGGAATGAGCACACTTCTGGAAGCCTGGCAAGAGAAGTAATGCAAGCTTGTGAAGGGCAAAGATACCATCAGAATAGATAGAAGAAGTTAATGCTGACCACAGAGACTGTGTGAAATAGCTTTTCCAACCTGTTCATGAGTCCAGAAGGTGTATCTGGCAAATGAATCCAGAGTCCCTCTGACCTTGCCTCATATCTGGGACTTCATGTCTTCTCACTTTTTCAGGTAGCGTTTCACCTCTATAATTCTAAAGAAGCAATTACCAGGGAAAGGGACAAGCTCCCTAATCCATATCCTCTCAGGTAGGGAGAGAGCAGAGATGTTTCTCTTACTCTTGACTGTTTGGGGGGCCCTGAGACATTACAAAGAACAGAGAAAGAAGCTCTCCTGAAAGAAGCCCTCCCTAAAATTCCTGCCAGTCACATAACCAATTAATCTTGTCCTTGTTTCAAGAATTATCTGTGCTGGCCTTCACAGTGAGAGTGATGTCAAGGAGATACTCACTTATCAGACAATCAATGGACATGTACTCGCACTGACACCCACATCAACCTGGTACAAGCTTCATATTATTTTAAAAGATTTATTTTTCTCTCTCTCTCTCTCTCTCTCTCTCTCTCTCTCTCTCTCTCTCTCCTTCCCTCTCTCTCTCTGTATGTGTTTTGCCTGCATGTATATATGTGTACTATGTGTGGGCCTGGCACCCTGGAGGTCAGAAGAAGGCATCAGATCCCCTGGAACTGGAGTCACAGATAGTTGTGAGCTACCTTGTGGTTTATGGGTATTGAGAATCAAATACAGATCCTTTGGAAGAGCAAGAAATACTCTTAACCACAGAACCATCTCTTTAACTGAAGTCACAAACTTTTTTTGCAGCCTTATTCTCATCCTTTTGCTTTCTGTTCACTACTCATTGAAAGCTAGCCATTGTTGCTGAACATTCCAAGGTGTCTCGTGTCTATTTGCCAGTTCTGATTTCATCTGCTTTGAATGTTCTTCTTTGCGACCATTGTGACCCACTCTCAAGGTCCCCAATAAAGGCCATCTCTACGGTGCAGGTTTAGCTTTAATTATTCCTTTTAGTACTCATGTAACTGTCCAGTACAGCACTGAACTGTGAAATTAGTTCCTGTGGGTGTGCCTGCATATTATATGAATATGTATGTGTATGTATATTGTATGTGTGGATGTGTGTACATGCTTATGTGTGTGCATATATGTATGTTCATGCACACTTGCATGTGTGTACATATGTGTACATTTACATGTGAGGTGTGTGTGTGTGTGTATTGACCTGAATTTTCCAGAGGGCAAGAGTTTTTGGACACAATGTATGTAGGAGGTGCTCAACAATTCTTAAAATGAAAGCCATTCTTGCTTGTGTCCTGAAGGTTTTAGAAACAGAAAGGATATGAGAGAAATCTCAGGATGGGAGATTGATGGGGAGGTGGAGGAGCAGAAGAACCCTGCTATGGGCCACAAGGAGAAAGATGGAGGGAGTGAATTCTCTTCTTCTAAGTGGTGTGTGTATGGACATTATTAAATGATAAGACATAGGATTTTTGTCCTTTGAGTTACTTGACACTTTTAGGCACAAGAAATTGAGATATAGATAGAAGGATAAATGGATGGATGAATGGATGGGTGGATGGATAGATAGATAAGACAGTTATATGCATATGAATATGAATGAGGGAAGACAAAGGGAAGACCATGAGTTGAAGTATGCATCCTTTCTTCATACTAATCTGTTGGATGTGTGGTAGGAAGAAAAATGAATCCTTCACTGAAAGATGTCCTGGAACTGGGAGTATGCTATGCTACATGGTAAGGTAGAGAGAGTTAGGCTAATTTGTCAGCCAATGGGTCAGCACTGAAGAAAAGGGAACTTATCATATAGGGCATTTTAGTTTTTGCAATTAAGTAAGTAATTTTGTAATATTCAAGTAATGATTTTTGTTGATGATGACAACAAAATCTCTAAAATATTTTTATATGGAAAAGTTTACAAGTTCCTCAGAATATCCTCTGGGTTTGGTGTGGCATACAGCATTCTTGCTATGAGGATGTTTTTGTGTAGCTGGTTTTATGATTGATACAACCAAAACTTCAATACAAACTAAGCAAGGAGGTTTTGTTTATAGTCACGATTGTTAGAAGTAAATACATTCTGCTGAAACAATCAAATGTATCTCTTTTTTTCTATCACTCTGGGTGTGCTGCAGACTGTGGTATAGACTCTTTCACTGTCAGTGCTGCTCTTCTGTTTAAATTCCATCACTTGGCCAGAACCAAAAATATCTTGTCATAAAATATAAATAAATTCTCAAAAAAACACCATCCTGAAATTAAGAAATTACATTTATGCTTAATTTTAAAGTTGACTCCACACTTACGTGTACAGATGATTGAGAAATATTTTACAGAGTTTTAATCTTAACTTTTATTTGCTAAGATTGAACACATATTTCTGTAGAACAAGAGGATAACAGAAATATCTAAATTCAGATATTGTTACACAGTGCTGTGCACAAATACACAAATTTGATATTTACATGTCAACAAATGATGGTGGGAAAATAGTTATCTGTAATTAAGTCATTATGTTTTCATAAGATGGTGTAGGAGGACAGCACAGCAGCTCCTCAACCATACATGGATGATGAGGGAGGAGAATATTGTACCAGAACTGGAGTGTGGCATGTCTTCAGGATCCCAGGAACTTGATCAGGACTCACACACAGGAACTTATCACTACCATGTTCAGAATACCTCTCCTTGGTACATTTCTTTGTGTGGTTGTAGTTTCTGGGTGACCCTTTAGACTTCAAATTCCTAACCTGTAAATAATAAAGCTAAGTATCAACTCTTTTAGTCTTCTCAGTCTTAGCTCCCACAGCCTTCTCTTGCCCTTGCAAACATATAGAGACATAGAGAATGGCTCAGAATCTGCATTGAGGTCTCTATGCTGTCATGGTCAGCTATCCTTAAACTTTCACTTGATTTGTCTGGAAGAAACACTTCATACAGAAAAATTGTAAGAACAGGGTATATATCTTATTTTTCATATTCCTTCTGATGCAAAGGCTGCTTTCAGCTGGAGTGGGGAAAAGGAAGTATGTAGCCTGCTTCTTTGAAGTCTTCCTTGTTAAATTTTGTTGCAAATTATTGGTTATATCTTATATATAACAGCAGAGGGTGCAATTAGACAGCTAACTTCATATTTCCAGTGAATGGCTGTGTGATTTTTGTCTTTTGCAATTTTGTGGTAAATATTTAAAACTGATTACAGCTAATTTAGCTTTTGAAATAATTTCAATACATATATAAGACTAGAATAATATGTTAAACACCTGTATCATATACTCACTGACACTAGATTCTAATAGAATGTGTATTTACTTCTCTTAAAAAGGAAACAGTAATGTTTTCAATTTAACCTCAAGTCTTTTATTCTACCCATAATTAGCAACCATAATTAACTTAGTACTTATTTCCACCTCTCATGCTCCTTGGTTTTAAATACCATAAGTGTATACCTATTGTATTTTTAAAGTATTGCTTTGCAAACTTGAAATTTTGTATATTTGGTTCCCATGCCTTTGTTTGTCTTTGAGTTGATGCAACTGATCTCTAGACACAAGTCTCCAGATCTCCCTTGTTCTTCCAAAGGGAAAGATTGATGAAGGTGTTCCTTCATGGTCTTCTCTGCATGCTTCTTCTCTTTTATGCTGAAGATGAGGAAAGCCTCTCAATTTGCTGCATCAGCTCACTATTTTGTTCTTTAATTTTATTCACTTTGCATTCAGACCAGCTTTTTATGAACACAATATACTCTTGGATTACTCAGAGTGGAGTTGCTCTGTGTATTCCATTTTTCAGCTGCTTGTTTTCTTTTTGTAATTTCAGTGTCTCTTGTTACACTATCTTCTCCAACATGTTTGGTGATTTTTGTTTGTTGTGTCTTTGAAAGTCTATGTGTGTATTCTGTCACTGTCATCACTCTCCAGTGATGGCTGAGGCCCTCATCCCTCCTGAGAGTCAGCAGCTCTCTAGAGGCAATGCCACTTAGATCATGGTCCTCCAGCTTGATTCCCAGTGTTCTGTAGAAATAGGTGGAAGTTGATTGTGGAATGAAATATAAAAGCTTTTTATAGTCTGAATTCCTGCTTTTGGGATCATACTATATTGAAAAAGCTAAATCTAAAACAAGTAATATTTGAAATATTTAAATGCCACAAAACATTTCAAATATGTATGGAAACAAAACCAGAATTTGTTTTTATTTCTGTGTGATCTTACTCTCAAATGTATTTAAAACTGAAAATTAAGTTAGTTTTTTAACTTTCTTTATTCTTTAAAAATTTTTAAATTTATTTATTTATTCACTTTACATCCCAGTATCAGCCCTCTCAAAGCTAAATTCTTTAAATAGAGTCCTTATGAGTAGGGATCCTAAATCCTACATCTTCATGACACTTGTTTCAACTATGTTCATAGCAGCTTTATTCATAATAGCTAAAAACTGGAAACAACCTAGATGTCCTCAGCAGAAGCATAGAAAAATAAAATATGGTACATTTACACAACAGACTATTACTTAACTGTTTAAAAATTGACATCATAAAATTAGCAGGCAAATGGATGGACTAGAAAGAAAACATCCTGAGTGAGGTAACCCAGACCCAGAAAGACAAACATGGTATGTACTCATTTATACGTGGATATTAGCTTTTAAGTAAAGGATAATCATGCTACAATCCACAGATCCGGAGAGGCTAAGTAAACTCAAGGGAGATGCATGAATCTCCCTGGATGGGAGAAATCAAATGGATTTTGTGGGTGAACTGGGAGCAGGTGTGGATGAGAACAGGAAGGAAATTTTAGTTAAGTTACAATATTATTATTTGAAAATTTGAAGACATTAAGGAAATTAAGATCTTGCTCTTTGTCTATCTGCCAACATCCAAGGAATTATCTCTCTGGGAACCAACTGGCCAGTTCTGTCAGATAATCAGCCTTTCTTCCTCACCTCATATCTTTATCTCATTGGCCAACACTTGAGGTAGTCCCTCCCTGGAAATTAGGATCCAGGCTTAGAGTTGTAGGAGAACTAAGAAGGCAAGAAGAAGGTGGAGGAGGAAGATGCATGGGTCAGGTGAGTCATGAAAACATGGCTCCAAGGGCTGACCAATTGGAGTTAAGAATAGTTCAGATGAAACATAGTAAGTAATAACTCAGAGTTATCAATAGGAAAGTAGATTCTAATAACATAGAGGGTAGATACTGCCCAGCTCTTGTGCTGATTAAGGCTTATTGTAAATATAAGGTTGTGTGTGTCTTTTCCCAGGAACTAGTCAAAGGTGGGATAGAAAGCCCAGATTGGGATTAAAATTTTCAACAACAGGTAATTGATTTTTATTTTTCTTCCCATACTCCAATCCAGTTCTCAAATTTTATTCCCAGCTTGGTAGCAGACACTTTCTGCGACCTCTTCTTTTCTGCCTCCAACTCCCAGGAACTAAAGATCCTCTCCTCAGCCTTCTTCATCCTATCACTATGACTACCTGCTAACACCTAAGACACTCTATCCCTGGAAACCCTCAGGCCTTGTTGACTAGGCAATCAGATCCTTTTTGGCAAAACTAGCTTTCCTTCTTCCTTCTGAGATCATCTTCATTTCTTTCTTCAGGGACTTGAAGTTCTTTCATACAATCTTTCACTTGCTTGGTAGAGTCACCCAAGGTATTTTATATAATTTATGACTATTGTGAAGGTGTCTTTTCCCTAATCTCTTCTCAACCTGTTTATCCTTTGAGTAGAGGAAGGCTACTGATTTGTTTGAATTAATTTATATCAGCCACTTTGCTGAAGTTGTTTATCAGGTTTAGGAGTTCTCTGGTGGAAGTTTTGGGTCATTTAAGTATACTATCATATCACTGCAAATAGTGAATTTTGACTTCTTCCTTTTCATTTGTATCCCTTTGACCTTTTTTTGTTGCCTAATTGCTCTGGCTAGGCTTCGAGTACTATATTGAATAGGTAGGGAGAGAGTGAGCAGCCTTGTCTAGTCCCTGATTTTAGTGGGATTGTTCAAGTTTCTCTCCATTTAGTTTGATGATTGGCTACTGGCTTGCTGTAAATTGTTTTTACTAGGTTTAGGTATGGGCCTTGGATTCCTGATCTTTCCAAGACTTTTACCATGAAGGGATGTTGAATTTTGTTAAATGCTTTCTCAGCATCTAGTGAGATGATCATGTTGTGTTTTTTTCCCCCCTTGAGTTTGTTTATATATGGATTACATTTCTGTATATTGAACCATCCCTGAATTCCTGGAACATGATCTTGAAGTCTACTTGATCATGATGAATGGTTGTTTTGATGTGTTCTTGGATTCGGTTTTTGAGAATTTTATTGAGTATATTTGCATCGGTATTCATAAAGGAGATTGGTCTGAATTCTTTTCTTTGTTGGGTCTTTGTGTGGTTTAGGTATGAGCATAATTGTGGCTTCATAGAACGAACTGGGTAGTATGTCCTTCTGTTTCTATTTTGTGGAATAGTTTAAAGAGAATTGTATTAGGTCTTTTTGAAGATCTAATGGAATTCTGCACTAAAAGCATCTGGTCTGGGCTTTTTTTTGGTGGGAGAATATTAATGACTGATTTTATTTATCCTTAGGGTTATGGGACTGTTTAGATGGTTTATCTGCTCCTGATGGTTGATTTGGCACCTGGTATCTGTTTAGAAAGTTGTCCATTTCATCTAGATTTTTTCCAGTTTTGTTGAATAAGATTTTTATAGTAGGATCTGATGATTTTTTGAATTTCCTCAGTTTCTGTTGTTATGTCTCCCTTTTCAGTTCTGATTTTATTAATTTGAATACTGTCTCTGTCCTGCTAGTTAGTATGGCTAAGGGTTTATCTATCTTATCATTGCTGTTCTTCATAATAGCCAGAAACTGGAAAGAGCCTATATATCTGTCAATGAAAAATAGATAAAGAAAATGTGGTACATTTACACAATGGAATATTACTCAACTGTTAAAAAATATGAAATTCATAGGTAAATGGATGGATCTAGAAGAAGTCATCCTGACTGAGACCAGCACAGAAGACAAATAGGATATATTACTTATCTGGATACTTAAGTCTCCAACAGCTTCATCTGAAACAGAGGTAGCATAAATAGGACTAAGGACACCCATGAGCAGTAGTCCAGTAGGTTGCTACCTGGGAATGCACTGACTGGACTGACCTCTTTATACCTCCCCACACAGAACATGAGATCTAGCTAATATCAGCAAGCCCATCTCTATTTGCCATAATGTGGAAGGTATATACATCACTGAAAGAAAGTTCATCACACACATAATTGAAACTAAATAATGACGCTGCAAGATATACATGCTAAGTTTTGCAGTTGTGTAGTGTGTGTGTGTGTGTGTGTGTGTGTCCCAGCATGTAGTGTTTTAGAGAATGTTTAGAGTCTCTTGTATACTGCTTAGTAAAATGTATAGGCTTTGATGGATATTCTGTAGATACCTCTTAAGGCCATTTGATGTATGATGACACTTAATTCTGATGTTTCTCAGTTAATATTTTGTCTTGATAAACCATTTATTGGAGAAAGTGGGATATAATCTACTGTCAATGAATTGATGATATTCTGTTATTCTGTGTCTTAAAGTCCGCAGTATGTGTGTGTGTGTGTGTGTGTGTGTGTGTGTGTCTGTGTGTGTTATATATATATAAAATTGGAAGCACTAGAATTTGGTGCATAGATGTTTAGAATTTCAATGCCTTTCTGGTTAATTGTTTCTTTGATCAAAATGTAATTTTTTAAGAACACTCTTCCAATTAATTTGGGTAAAAGGTGTTTTTTTGTTTGTTAATCTTGTTTCTATTCTTTGAAAAGAAACACATTTGTTTATTTCTTGCCCCTGTTGTTTGGAACACTTATTTCAGTCCTTTCATTCTGAGGTGGTACCTATCCTTGATATGGGTTTCACATAGAAACAAAAATGTGGATTTTGTTTCTTATTGACTCAACCAACTTGTGTCTATTGATTGTAGAATTGAGAGCACTAATATTTAAAGC
The DNA here is from genome assembly GCA_021653895.1 of Mastomys natalensis. Classification (NCBI taxonomy): domain Eukaryota; kingdom Metazoa; phylum Chordata; class Mammalia; order Rodentia; family Muridae; genus Mastomys; species Mastomys natalensis. The sequence continues at coordinate 743,292 of JAJTUV010000895.1, forward strand.
TATTATTGACAAGTATTGATTGCTCTCTTTCTCTTTTGCTGTTTGTTTTCTTAGGCCTATTTTGTGTTTCACTATTCCTATTTTCATTCTGAATCATTGTTTTTAGTCTTCTCAGTAGAATTAACTTGACAAATGTGAATTCTTTTAACCTGGTTATATCATTGGAAAGTTTTCACTCTCTTTTAACAATGTTTGATATGTCTGCCAGGTAAAGCAATCTGGGTTGGCATCTGTGGTCTTTGGAAAGTGGGCTACATTGATTTAGACTCCTTTGGCCTTTAAAATTCCCATTGAGGAGTCAGCTAGTTTTCTGATGTTTTTCTTTTATATGCGACTTGTGATTTTTTTCTCTTGTACTTTTCAATACTCCCAAGTTGTTTTATGTATTTAGTGTTTCTAACTATGATATGTCATGGAAAGATTTCTCTTCGGATTCTGTTTGTTTGGAATTCTGTGTTTGTTATATCTGCTTACATGAATATCTTTCCTTAATGTAGAGGGAGTTTCTTCTATGATTCTGCAGAGAATCTGGTCTGTGCTGTCAACATAGGAATCTTCTCCATCTACACCTATACTCTAGATTTTGTCTTTCATGGTGTTCCAAAGTGTCTTAGTTAGGCTATTGCTGCTATGAACAGACACCATGACCAAGGCAACCATTACAAGGACAACATTTAATTGGGGCTGGCTTACAGGTTCAGAGTTTCATCCCATTATCATCAAGGTGGGGCTGGCAGCATCCAGTCAGACATAGCACAGAAGGAGCTGAGAGTTCAATATCTTGTTCTGAAGGTAGACAGGAGAAGACTAGTTTCCAGGCAGCTAGAATGAGGGTCATAAAGCCCATGCCCACAGTGACACACCTACTCCAACAAGGTCATACCCCCTAATATGACCTTCCCTAATTGCTACTTCCCGGACCAAGCATATTCAAACAACCACACAAACTCACTATACATTCTTTCCATGTTTATTAAAAATCTTCTATATTCTTGGCTTGTGTGTTCCAATCTCTCTGCTTTATCTTCAAATCTTGATAGTCTATGTCCTACTTTGTCCTTTTTAGCTGATAAGGCTTTCTTTAAGTTTCATAATTAAGCTATTGCGTTTTTTCATTTCCATCTTCATTTCAATTTGGACTTTTTGGTATTTCTTCATCTTCCTGAATTCAGTTTTCAGAAACTATACTTTCTCATTTCATTCCGCCATATATTTGTTTTCTTAGACTTCAGTCAGGAGTTTATTCTTATCCCCTTTTAATTCATTGAGGTCTTTGTGTATTCTTTATTCTTTTTAAAGGCTTTGATCATCTTTATGATTGTTCTTTTACATCCTATGTCCAGGAGTTCATCTAGGTATTTTTCACTGGAGAACATTCTTGTAGGACTAGTGGGTTTGGGAATCATATTGTTTTGTATTTTCACACTATTTGTGTTTTTGTGATGACTTGTGTGAAGACTACATGACTGGTCATGTACACTTCTTTTGTTTGTTGTCTGATACAAGATTCTGGGCTGCCTCTGATAATTGATACTTTGAGGATTTTGTGTGTTTTTGTTGTTATTGTTGGTCATGCTGGTTGCTGTGGTGGTTTGAATAAAAATGCCTCCCATAGGCCTATAGGGAGTGGCTCTATTAGGAGATATGACCTTGTTGGAGGAAGTGTGTCACTGAGGGAAGACTATCAGATCTCAGATGCTTAAGCCAGGCCACCTGCTGTCTACCAATTGGATGAAGAACTCTCAGTTTCTTCACTAGAACCATGTCAGCCTGCTTCTGGCCACCATTCTTCCAGTCATGATGATTATGAACTAAGCCTCTGCAACTATAGGCCAACCCAATTGTTTTTCTTTATAAGAGTTGCCTTGGTTATGGTGTCCTTTCACAGCAATAGAAATCCTAACTAAGTCAGTTGTTTTCAGATAAGTTATGAAGTGTTGGTAGGTTAATTCTTTTGATACTTGGTGCTTTTTTTTTTTTTTTTTTTTTTTTTTTTTTTTTTTTTTTTTTATTGTGGAGACCAAGATGCTTCCAGTTCAGTAGTAACCAAGAAAGTATGTGAATGGAACAAATGGTTGGATATGCCTTGCTGGGTGCAAGATGTGCTAATTTACCTACAATTTATAGTGTTAGTATTGTGGGATGTGGAGAGCCACTGTGTGCTGCACCCTAAAGATGGAGCTGGCTGAGTGTGCCCCTTGTGATAAACAAGTCCTTATTTGGCTGTGAAGCTGTGCCGGGGCAGAGAATGGTTATGCGTGATCTGACGTGGACGTATGGGGAGATGACACGTGGCGTATGCTCATTGGCCTTTGCGTAGATATAAGCCTGGTCCCTGGGGTAGGAGGGGTTTACACCTGCTAACTGCAATCCTGATTAAACTGCCTTGAGAAGGAACCTGGTTGTCTTTCGTCTAATCTCCTGCTGGTCAGGAAGGGCGCGGACAGTGGGATGAACTGGGATCTTAGGAACTCGCAAAGTTAAGATGATGTACAGGTTGCATGGCTAGGACAAGGACTGGGATTGGAGATTGTGTCGGTGGGCAAACTCCCTGGAACTCATCAAGCTTGCCAGGCAGAGAAGGATATATAACCAGGGCTATATCTGGATATTTGTGGAATCTGGAGCCTGTAATGACTGGAGAACAGGGAGAACTTACCAAGCTCCGTGGACTTACAAGAGTTATGACAAAGCTAGGTGTGAAGACTAGGAATATTGTAGGCAGATGAATTTATAGGCAGTTTAAATGCACAGGATGTGCATCTGGGCCTAGGCCTGGGGATTAGGGATTGTGTAGGCATTTGAGTGTCCTGTGGACTCAGCAAGTTAGGCCAGTGAAAAAAATGCATAAGTGAGGCTAGAACTAGAGGTTGGGGATGTTATGGGCTGTCAAGGATACTCATGATGCACAGCCTGAACTAGGCCTGAGCACTGGGGTAGAACAAGTATATAGTATTCTGGGACACTTACCAGGGCTAGGCCTGGAGTTGAGGAAAACAAAGGTGGGTCAGGATCTGTGAAATGCACTAGAAAGTTTTAGTGCATACATTGTTTGGCCAGTGCTTTGAAATAGGGATCTCTCTCTCTCTCTTTCTCTCTCTCTCTCTCTCTCTCCCTCCCTCCCTCCCTCCTTCCCTCCCTCCCTCTTTTTCCCCCCCTCCTCCTCCCTCCTCCTCCTCCTCCTCTTCCTCCTCTCCTCCTCCTCCTCCTTCTTCTTCTTCTTCTTCTTCTCTCTCTCTCTCTCTCTCTCTCTCTCTCTCTCTCTCTCTCTCTTTCTCTTTATCTAATTAATTTATTTTTTGAGGCATGGTCTCATTGAGTAGCTCTGGCTGTCCTGAAAATTGCTATGCAGACTATACCAGACTATGCCTTTTTATGTGCACACCCAAGTTTCCCAGTTGCTGAACTGATCCTTTCTCCAACATTTTGTTTGATTGTTTGTTCATTTGTTTGTTTTGCTACCTTGGAAATAATCAATGCCTGTCAATGGGTTTTCTGGGAACTCTGGGTCACTAGCCTGTCTGTTTCTATACACATAGTACAGTGTTAGTTTACCATGACTCTTAGTGAAGCTTAAGAACAGGTATCTTCCTGCTTTAGGCTTTGTGTGTTTCAAGTCAGCTTGAACTATTCACTATTCTTTGATATTAAAGTTCTATTCCTCTGAAGAAGATTATTGATATTTTGATGAGGATTATTTTGCATTTGAGTTGTTGTGGGTAGTACTAATATTTTAACAATCAATTTTGTAAACCCAGGAACATGGGCAATATTTCTGTTTTTAATATGTCTTCTAGTAATTTGGTAATGTTTTAGAATTTTCACTGTATTGGGCTTTCACTTCCTTAATTAAGTGTATTTGTAGGTACATTTTTAGATACTAGAAATGAGATTGCTTTTGAGATTTAATTTTGAACAAATCCACTCTTAATGTGGTAAAACTTACTGGTTTCTATATGAATATGTTTCCTGGCACTTAACTGAATTAAATTATCAGTTCCATGAATCTTTTGTTAGAATATTTAGATGTTTCTATGTGAGGAATCATAACATTTGCAAACAGATTATCACATTTCCTCCCTTACTTTTATATCCCTATCATTTCTTTATCTTACCTAAGTCTTCTGGTAATATATTGAATAAGTGTAATGGGATTTGAGTTGAGATACCTGCCTTCTAGATATAATTTGTTTAGGGTTTTTATCATGAAGGGATAGGGATATTAAATTTTATTGAATTCTTTTTCATTATATACTGAAATGACTAGAAAGCTTTTACTTTTTATGTTGTATATATATGTGGTATAACTGGTATCCCTGGAATAAACCCAACTGTATCATTATAAATGATCTGTTTGATGTACTTTATTTTCTCTCGACTTTTGTATTGATGTTCATTAAGAACTACTTGTTTCTTTTTCATTGTTACTGTCCTGTCCTTGTTTGGTTTGGGTAACAGGGGTAACCTTGGCTTTCTAGAATAAGTTTTCAGAGATCATCTCTCATTAAACTTTGGAAATTTAAGTAGCATTACCACCAGTTCTCTAAAGATTTGATAAACTTCAGCAGTAAGGTCATCTGGTCCTGGCCTTATTTTTGCTGGTAGACTTGTAAACTCTTGTTATTTATCTTCTCATGAGAAAATCCATACAGCTTCAATTTCACTTAAACTGTGATCCAGGCCCTAAAGTACCCAACACAATCTTTTTTAAAGGATTATTTATATTTTTATATGTATGAGTATTTTTCTGCAAATATATATGTGTCTCACATATATAAGTAGTGTCTGCCGAGGCCAGAAAAGGATTTGCAACTGAAATTACAGATGATTGTGGACCATTGTATGGATCATGGAAACCAAACCCAGGTTGTCTGCAAGAGCAGTAAGTACCATCTCTCCAGCCCCAACAGTCACAGTAAATGTCTCCTTAAGGAGCATCAACCAACTGAATGCACTATAGTGGCTAAGGAATCTGACTAATTGATGAATTCTGATCAGAAAGTCAAAAGTAAAGACAAAGCCATCAAAGCTGCAGACATAGAGTCCCAGGAAACTGGTCCAGAGACCCAATTGATAGACAGTTAGAGAGATTGGTAAACAAGGAAAGTGAAGGCAGGCTCTCTAAGATATTGGTTTCTTATTCCCAGAAGACACTATGAAGAGAACAGAGAGAAGGAATGGGGGCAGGTATCAAAGCAGAACCAATAGGAAATAATAAAGAACTAAGAGACACAATAAAACACCCAACCCAGACTTTGTTTACCAGAAGTCTGCTTTATAGCCTTGCCTATACAGATGGGAGCTGCTGACAATAAATCTGTTAACTTTTCTTTTTCTGTGTCTGTGTCTCCTGTCTTTCCCAGACTTTCAATTCTGTTTTATATCATGGAATGAGCTCAGTAATCCCCTAGACTACTACCTGCATACCTATGACAAATGATGAATATGATTCTAGTCAAGTCAGTGAAACAAATAAGGGACCAAGGTATAGTCATATAAAACACCCATCCTAATTGTGCAGTTTGTTTCAAAACTTGCCATGGTGACTACCAAGAGAACAGTTATAACTGAAAAATCTAGGAAACTTTATCACGTTAGTCAATTAAGAAAGTAACACACTAGTAGAAATTTCAGGGAATGGAGCTGCTCTTGTGAAAATGTTAACATAGCATTTGTTCTTGAGTCAGAGAACAGGGGAAGTTATCAGGGAAACAGGACATTTCTGTGGATTTGATGATCTGGGGAAGAACAAAAATGCTAACATTTAGAATTTGAATGAAGCTTATTGAAAAAGAAGGAAGTCAAAGAAACAAAATTTGTAAGTAGTGATAGAGTGGTGTTCACTCTTCAGCTGAAAGAGAGAGAGGAATGCTTGATGTCATATATTAAACTTTTTTGGTGCTCAGAACAAAACTGTGAGGGAATCTTAACATTTTGTCACATTTAATCACTGTCCCTGAGGGATCCCATCTGATCCTAGTGTTTTATAATTTGGTCAAACACCAGAATTCATTTGCTACCTCAATGACAAGTTCAGTCCTAAGACTTTCAAAGTCTGGTTGCCTATGTCAAACCAGTAGCAGATTCAGGATCTTATTTCATCATGGTCACCTCTAAGTCACTACTGATAATAATGATAATTCAAACAAATTTAGAGGAATCAAACTGAACACTTAAACCACTTGGTTAGCACATTAATATAGAAAATATAGTACATTAAATTTAGAAGCTGAGGCCTCTAGTGATATGCCTAATATTTATGTCTTATTTAAAGATATAGATATTATTAAAGTCTTTCTCAGACTTTCAATTCTGTGTTTATATCATGGAATGAACTCAGTAATCTTTCAGATAAACCTATAGTGCAATTATTTAAAAGAGCTTAAGAGAGTACACATAGATAGTTTTCATCCCTATGGATTTGCCAACACTTTCATCATCAGTTCATACATTAAAAAAAAAGCATTTTGATGCTGCTCATGACTATCATTTATTTGATAGAAGATGAGAGTTAGAGATGAGAGAGAGAGAATAGTCAGGGTAAATAATTGGAGGAAATCAAGTCAAGGATGTTCTAGTCTGGTCCTGAAAGATCAATAGTAGATGATGCAAACTCATCCCCAATTAAGTCGATCTTTAAAATCTTTCAACCATCCAAACCAAACTGTAAGGAGAGAAAAAAAGAGGAGTTTTAAAGGGGGTGATTATCATTAATTTTTCTTCTATTAATGCACAAGGAATCCACCTTCTCTGGTAAAGAAATTATGGCCATATACTCACTCAGTATCTGCCCAATACAGATTACCAAGCAAGATGACAAACAACAGTCCAGATACCTAGAGAAGATTCCTCAGCACCTTGTCCTCTGAGGGCAAACACCACCCTTCATCATTGCCCTTTCTTTCAGAGAAATCTGCTCATTTGAAGCCTCCCACTCTTTCATTTTACAGTATATATTACCTGAACTAATTTTCTAGAGATCTGAATCACATCAGAAATGTGAATTTTATAACATGATGCTTGACATATGCTACAATATAATAAATATAATATACTATAATTAATATAATTGGTATTACATTAAGGTTGAAGGACTAGGAAAAATCCAAGAAAAATATCCCTCATCTTGAATAAATTTTTAAACTTTCTAGAAATCTTCTGATATGGGCTATAACAGTCATACATGGAAGACCTCATCACAAAGTCATTTTTTAATTTCTATTTTTAGAATAGTCTCCAAAGAAATCATAACTTTTACTTAAGAAAAATAAAAGCCATGCAGTTACCATGCTACATGGAGACACTTTACACTTTTAGTGATTTCTGCTGAATGTACATTGTCTCTAATGAACCCTAATATTGCAAGAGTGATGCAGTTAAAATTTATAACATACTGTTGTCAACTTCTGATCTTTCTGGTACTTATATATAGACAATATCATCAATTTTAAAAAGAGGAATAAAAGAGGGGTCTATTCTTCTTCCTTTTCTTACCATCCCTCACTTCCTCGATAACGTACAGTTCATTATGGCCACAGGGAACCTAAAGAATCTAAGAGTCCTATAAAGAACAAAATTAATTGAAATGTTATTACTCGGTTTTTTTCTGGGCTTTTCTTCATCAACTTTATCGTCTTCATCATCATCCTCTTCTCCCTCATTGGCGGTATCATCCTGGCTATTGTCATCATCACCTGTCTCTTCATTGTTGGCATCATCATTGTTCTCACTAGCTTCATCGGTTGAATCACCATCTTCTGTCTGAGTTTCAGAGCCAGTGTTTCCATCAGCTGCATCATCTGCAGAATCAGGAAAATAGGAAATTAGGAGGAAAACTTCCAAGTGAGATACTGACTCTTCTTTGGAATGTTATTGGTTCCATCCAGAATTATACATTCATTCCTTATTCTGAATTCACTAATTCTGTCAAAGAGTTAGTCTAGAATATATGTTATTGCTTTATCTTTCATGACCTTACAACTTCCTTGGGCAATAACACTGACCCAAGACACAAGCAAGTACTTTGTGGCAGGCATGAACACAAAAATAAAACTCAAGCTAGTTACAGGCACTATTGCCCAAAATTCACAAAGAATCTTCCTAGGCAACAGCCCCAACTACCAGTTCCAAGAAGGAAAACAACATCATTCTGAGACTAACACACCTATGCAAAGCACAGGCCTCTGCTTCTGCCTCAACCCACCCTGGCATATGTTCCCAGGCCCTCAGTCCATAGCACCTCCAGGAATTTGTTGTATGTTCCAGTGACAACTGCTGTCTTTTATACACATGAGTTATATATTCAGTCTGTTAATTTGTGGAAGACCTTCCATGCATACACATATAATAGTTAAGCTACAGTACCAGATTTCATGACCTTGTGTCTACTGCATAAGAACAATAAATGCTTAGAGTTCCTCTAAGTCCATGTAAGAGGCTTAATTATCTTTATAGGAGAATACAATGATATCTTTATATTCTAAATAATTTTATAATCAGAAATGCAGATTTCTGTGGATTTTACTAAAATTTTCTCACATCTTATAATATCCAAGTGACATTGGTTACTGACAGGTTGTGGAGGGAAAATGGTTATGGTAGGAAGGTAATGAAAGATACTCAGACTCAGGCTCACCAGTATTGGAAGTGTCAGCACTGTCTTCCCCTGCGTCCTCTGAAGAAAAATAAGCAAAATAAGACAGAAGAACTTAAGTAACAATTTGATGAGATAGAGAATTTAAACACTACTACAGACATGTACAGCTAAGTAGACAGATAGAGGGAAGCACATGTACAGATAAAAGAAAACCTTTGAAATCTAACATGTGGTCAGATTTGCTTCCCTGAAATAAGTCTTTACTAACCTTCTCAAATGCAACTTCTTGACACTAACAAAGCATTTCAGTGCCATGTTTAGAACAGAGGAAAAGCTGGACTGAATTAGGAACCCTAGAGGAGTCAACCTACCTACGTACTGTGATGTGTCAAAATGGAGGTGAGTACCAGCAAGATGGCTCAGTAGGTAAAAGCTCTTCTCTTACAAGCTGGGTGATAAGAGCTGAATTTCTAGTTGAAAGAAAGAACTGATTCCTGTCTCTATCTTCCTTGTATGCACCACAATAAATTTGAGACCTTGACACCATATGGCACACACACACACACACACACACACACACACACACACACACACATATACGCGAACTGATAAAAAAAAATGCTATCAGTAATATAAGGTACTCAGACTCAGGCTCACCAGTATTGGAAGTGTCAGCACTGTCTGTCTCCGCGTCCTCTGAAGAAAAATAAGCAAAATAAGACAGAAGAATTTTAAGTAACATTTTGATGAGACAGAGAATGTGAACACTACTACAGACATGTACAACTAAGTAGACAGATTGAGGGAAGCACATGTACAGATAAAAGAAAACCTTTGAAATCTAACATGTGGTCAGATTTGCTTCCCTGAAATAAGTCTTTAGTAACCTTCTCAAATGTAACTTCTTGACACTAACAAAGCATTTCAGTGTCATGTTTAGAACAGAGGTAAAGCTGGACTGAATTAGGAACCCTAGAGGAGTCAACCTACCTACCTAATGTGATGTGTCGAAACGGAGGTGAATACCAGCAAGATGGCTCAGTAGGTAAAAGCTCTTCTCTTACAAGCTGGCTGATTTCATAGTTGAAGGAGTGAACTGACTCCTGTCTCTAACTTCCCTGTATGCACCACAATATGCTTGAGACTCTGACATCAAATGGCACACACACACACACTGATAAAAATGCTATGAGGATGTCAAGTGAATAAATAAATTGATAAAAAAACCCCTAAATTTAAAAATTGAGATAGAACCAGGTACTAGATAGGAGGACAGGAAATATCAACATGTGGACATCCATAAATTCATGTTTCACTGGCTCCCATTTTAATGTAAAGTAAAAATCTTTACTTACGGCAAGAGACTAGGAGAGTGGAAACACCAAGCAACACAAGGAGTGCCAGGAGCTTCATGGTGACAAGCAGAAGAGCAGGAAACGCACAAAATCAAGCTCCAATACTAGGAGAAAGGGAAGACTGTTGACTCCAGGGTTCCACATCATGGGACTATATATGTAGAGCACACCAATCAGAAGCTGCCACAACCTGGTGAGTAACAGGAAAGGTTGGGAAAGAGGTAAATGAGAATCAACCACACAGCCAGAGGCCTTTTAGAAAGGTCATGACTTCAATGTTTGACAAATCCTTGATTCTGATAACATAGGTGTCCAGTCAAGCTTTTGTCCAACAAATAACTTCTGGCTTTTTCTTGTATGAGGCGTGGGGCTGCCATATTTATAAACTCCAACAAGTTTGGAAGATGTCAGCATGGTTTTCCTAATTTCTGCATTCTCCTTTCAAGATAGTAAAAATTAAAAACTTTGCATGTGGCTGTGACATAGCTCTGGCATGACTGCACTGAGGTCACCAGGTGCTTCAATTCTTCCCTCTCAAGGGAGGAATTGAGGTAGAGCTGCTGAATCCAAGTGTTTTCTGGAGTGTCTCCACTGTATATTCAGTAAGGGCAATCCTATCACACAGGGAGTGTGAGCCCAACACTGATGGAAAGACCAAATATGACTTCACAAGATTTTAGCAATTTTTGTATAAAATTCAAAATCTAGGAGTAAAAGGACAGGGAAAAAAATGACAATTTTAAGGACTGCATCCACTGAGTTCATTCATTAAACTTTTCTTCTTTTCTTTCTTTCTTTCTTTCTTTCTTTCTTTCTTTCTTTCTTTCTTCTTTCTTTCTTTCTTTCTTTCTTTCTTTCATTTCTTTATTTCTTTTCTTTTTCTCTTTCTTCTTTCTTTCTGTGTTTTTTTGTTTTGTATTTGACATAGGATCTCTTATAGCCAAAGCTAGCTTTGAACTTCTGATCCTCCTGCACCTTAAGTGTTGAGATTAAAGGTTTATGTCACCACACTCAGACTTATAAGTATGACTAGGCACTATGATAGACACTGGAAAAATTGTAGAAAACAAAGTACACAAATAACTCAATTTAGACATACTTCAAACAACAACAGCAAAAACTCAAAAACCAAACTAAAACTAAATCAAAAATATACTTCATTGGAAATAAAGAAACAAATAACAAAAGGATACAAATTCAATGTAGCGTATATGAAGGAAAAAATTTAATCAGAAATATGTGTATGACATTAAAGGAGGGAGAGTACTATATGGGGGGAAGAAATGATCTAGAAGGAGGGAAAGAGGAAAAGAGAGGGCCATGAAATCTTTGTGTTATGAAAGCATATGTGGGGACTATGTGGGAACAGAAAGTATCCTTGAGGGCAGAAAACAGTAGGGGTGTGAAAAAACAGCACAGGACTTCTGAGTGAGATGGCAGATTGTGCCCAAATTGTGATCTATGAAAGAAAACAGGATTATGAACAATAGTTTTATTCCTAAAGGAGATAATCATTGAGAATGAAGGGAATAAGAATCTTTGCCAAGAAGCAGTCAGGAATGTCAACAAACCATGCATCTTGGGCAATGTCTATGGAAACTACCAAGAAGTACTTTAGTTCCTCTCCCTTCTCTCCCTCCCCACCCTACTCCACTCAGCAGCACACAAATGCTGTATTAACAACAGTCTGGAGAGATGAAACCAGCTGTGGAGTCATAACAGGAGCTGGGATCACAGTAGACAGGGAGAATCATGATGAGGGGATGAGACCCAAGTGCAATATGCAGCCTGATTCTGTGAGAAGGAACCATGATGCAAAATTTGAAGCACACTGGTGACCTCAGTGCAGTCATGCCAGAGCTATGTCACAGCCACATGCAAAGTGCCCTGGCCTGTGGAGACTACAGGAGCAGATGCTGGCATAGCTTTCACTGTGGTAGAATGTCCATTTCTAGCTAAAAAGATAAATAGCATGTATGATGTTAACATTCCTTCTTTGGGTTTAGAAACCCAAGCAGGGGATGCATGACCCCACATTTAAAAAAAAAATGAGTGAAAAATTTCCCTAAAGCAATATTTTGTGCTAAGGTCTGGGGAAAAGAAAGTTTGACACCCTATTTAACTGAACAGAAACTCAAATCAAAGACAGTTCAATTGAACTCACTTCATCATTGCATACTCAAAACTCTGGTTATACAGGTTTGAGCTAGAACTAAGTTGCACCTCCCCAGTCAGTGCAGTTTAATATTTAAAACAACACAGGAAGGGAATGAATTAATATTCATTCTATCAAAGAAGATGTATTAATTAACTTTCTCTTTTGGTTTTACCTTTAAAAATATTGACTCCTGCATATCATGTCTTAATGGTCTTGCTTTGGTTTTTACATTATTTATACAGGTTTCATGACTGTTCTGTGTGCCTCTATATCTATTTTATTGTGTATTCTTTTACTAGTATCCCTACCCACAACCCATACACTTCCCTCTCAATCCTACCTCATTTTCTCAACCCCTACTTCCTCTTCTTATATTTATGACTTAATCAAATCTTCCCACAAGAGTAATAATATTTAAACTCTGTGGATATTAGAAACACTGCAGTTTTAACTTCCAGGTATTTTCCTCCATAGTTTTTTCTAAGTTGAATTAATACTACTCTTTATCCTTTCTCAGCTGACATTCGTTCTATTTTTTAACCTTTAATCTTTTTTTTTACAGTCTAGTCATTATCACCCTCCAGTCTGCCCTCATCCCATTCCTCCTCCCCCCTGTCTCTAAGAGGATGTCCCCAACCCCCGTACCCCTCACATCCCCACTCCCCAACTCCCCACTCCACCATACCAGTACATAAAGAATAAAGATAAAGAATATGTTAGTTATACTGCAATTTAGTTTCAATTGAACAATACTGTAAACAAGAGGATTGGGAAAGAAGGCTTCATTATTAAGAGAAGTTGATATTCTTCCAGGTCATGAGTTCAGCTCTGAGCATTCAAGTTGTGCAGTTTATAATCCCTCTAATTTATGTTCTGTGAGATACGACACTCTCTTTTGGATTCCATGGGCACCCCTACACATTAATACATTCACAGAGACACATACACATAAATAAAAGGAAATAATAAATATAGCAAAAAAAAAAAAAAACGTTAAACTGAAATTTTAGGCATGAGAGTCTCATCAAATCAAGTGAAAAAACCTACTAGAAAACCTCATGAATAAAATGAATCAGATTATCAGGGATGCAATTGAAGTAAAATTAAGTAAGCAAATTTTTATTAAAAAAAAAAAGAACATCATGACATCATTTGAAGTTAGGAGCAAGGTATGTTGGAGGCACAGGGAAACTGAAAGAGGAGCTACGGGTAGGGTAAATATGATCAAGATAAGTCATATATGAAATTCTAAAGAACAAACAACATACTAATAATAAGAAGGAAGAAAATCAAACCATAATGAATTTTTAAAATAATAAGAAAGTATGAACAGAACAATTGGGATATGAGGCACATATAGCCAAATGGTTGGATTACATAGGGAAGGGCAGCTGGGGGAAGTGCAGTCCAGTTCCTGAGGTGAAGTTTATAGCAGTGGGTAAAGTGTGCAAACAAGGAGTACACAGGTAGCAGGTAACCTGTAACAGGTATGGGCCAAGGAACAGGGAGAATCTGTGGCCATAACTTTGTTATGTTGCCTCAGCCATTTGTCCTGGGTTTAAAACTCAACAATTTCTTGCTGTCTCATACTTTTGAATGTTATTTCTTCTTTTTTTTTCCTAGAGCTTTCAGGTGTGCCATTAGGTTTTTAGTGTAAGATTTCTCTGAGTTTTTTTTAAATGCAGGTACTTAGTACCTGCCTCTTAGAACTGCATTCATTGTATCCTATAAATTTGAGTTGTTGTGTATTCATTTTCATTCAGTTCTTGAAAGTTTTAAATTTTCATCTTGACTCAATTTTCATTCAGTGGGGAGTTTTCAATTTCCATAAGTTTGTAAGCTTTTTGTTGTATGTGTTGTTGATATACAGCTTTGATCTGTGCTTTCAGATAAGATGCAGGATGTTATTTTTATTTTTCTTGTATCCATTGAGGCTGACTTTGTGTCTGAATATATGGTCCAACACTTTTTGGAGATGGTTCCATGAAGTGCTGAGAATATATATTCTTTTGTCTTTGGATGGTACTGTTCTGTAAATATATCCTAGGCTCATTTGATTTATAATGTCATTTAGCTCTAGATTTTTTTTTTTCTGTTTAGTTTCTGTCTGGATGATCTGTCTGTTGATGAGAGTGGGACAATGAAGTCATCCACTATCAATGTATGAGAGTCAAAATGTGATTTAAACTGTATTAGTGTCTCTTTTATGAACTTGTTTGCCCTTGTGTTTGATCTGTAAATGTTTTGAATTACAATAGCTTCTTGATGGATGCTTCTTTTGATGAATATGTAGTGTCTTTCCCTATCTCTTCTGATTAGTTTTGTGTTGAAGTTTATTTTGTTCAACATTAAAATAGCTACAGCTGCTTGTTTCTTGCATTTGCTTGGATTATCTTTTCCATCCTTTTACTCTGAAGTAATATTTATCCTTGATGATAAGTTGTGTTTCTTGGAGGCAGCAGCAGGATAGATCCTGTTTCCTAATCAAATATGTTCATCTGTATGTCTTAATTGGGGAATTGAGACTCATGATGTTGAAAATAATCAGTGAGCAATGTTTCCTGATTCCTGTTATTTTGTCGTGGTGGTGTGAGTTTTCGCTCCTCTTTTGATTTACAGATTTTCAATATAGAATAATGCAACATATTTCCTCTCCAACTGCATTTTGGTACTTGGTAAACAATTCTCACCCTTCCCCTTTATCCTACAGTCCCTGACTTCTGGTGACCACATTCTACTCTCCATTTTCATGAGATTAATGTTTTTAAATTCTACATATGAGTGAGCTTAATAGAGTATTTATCTTTTGTGCTTTGCTTCTTTTTCTTTTTTTCCCTCTCCACCAACATAATGTTTTTATTATTATTTGGGAATTTCATTCAATACACCCTGATCACACTTGTTTTCTATTCCTCCCAGGTCACTCTCCCTCCCTTGCACCCTCCCCACACAGATAAACCTCATTAAGTTCAATTTGTGTTATTCATATACTCATTGGAGCCTGATCAAACTCCCAGTGGCCAGCCCCTTAAAGAGAACGGAGTGCACTACCACTCCCTCAGTCCTCCACTACCTCCACTCTCCCACACCCCTTAGCTCCCATCCATTCTTTACCTCCCCAACCTCCCTGTACCCCTCACCCCTACCATAAGCCATCAGTCAACTGTGAAGGGCTTATATCTTCGCATTTTGTCACCATTTTAAAGGATTCTCTTCATAGCTTCATGTCTGAACTGTTTCTTTTTTCTCTTTCTTCTTCTTCTTCTTCTTCTTCTTCTTCTTCTTCTTCTTCTTTTTTCTTCTTCTTCTTCTTTTCTGTTTTGGTGGGATGGGGCAGGGGGAAGGTTGGCAAGAAGTCTTCAATGTCTCTCATTCTCAGTAATGAGTTTTCAGTCCTTGATAACACTTCAAAAGATGCCTCCCTGCCCATAGCAACCAGTGACTGCTTAGATCCTGGACATCAATCTGTTTTCTGGTGGCAGCGTGGATTATGGAAATCTTTCTAGGAAACTTGATCCAGAAAATGACCTTGGATAGCCCGTTGTTGCTCAGAGTCAGGGTGATCTTGCAGTTGGGCAGTGTGCCCAGGGGCAGGACCTATATGCACGTTGTAGGCTGCTGTACACCACCTGCTCTTGGCACCATCACCCTACCAGTATCCCTGGTATGGCCATTATATTCGCAGCCCACAGCCCCATGCTCTCCTCCCTCAAAATGTTAGTTTGTTGCTATGTCCATCCTTTCATACCTGTCACTGCTGTTGCATCTTTAGTTCTGCTTCTCTTTGCAAGATGCTGTTCCATTCTGCCATCTTTTTTTCCCATTTGTTTATTTTGATTAACATAATATGGTCCAGCTATTCCACTGGTGTAGATAATACAATTCTTTTCTTTTTATGACAAAATAATATTCCATTATGTATATTTTTATCTCCTTATCTGTCAATTGATTCTGGATTGTTTATCTATCATAGTGATTATGAGCAGAGCTACCACAATAATGAGTACAGGTATCTATGATTCACAGATTTAGTTTCCTTTGGATATGTTGCCAGTAGTTTGATAACTGGTTCATATTGTTATTTTTTAGGTTTTTGAAAACCCTTCAGACTGTATTCCATCATGACTGTACTAACTTATGTTCATATTATTTATAATGGTCCAATTCTTTCTGTACATTTTGGCCATATTTGGTAATTTCTTTGTTGATATTAACCATTTTGAGATAGGATTATGTATCATTGTGGTTTTGACTTTTTCCAGTTAAGGCTATTAGTTACATTTAGATAGTGTGGATCACTGATATATCATATTTTGAACAATGCCTATTCAGATATTTACTAATTTTAATATCATTTTTATTAATATTGATTTTCCAATTCCTTTGTAGAATGTCTATGTGAGATACTCTCTGGTAATATAGTTTTAAAGTATTTTTCCCTGTGAAGTGGGAAGTTACCTTGCTTGATTCCCTTTGCTAGGTAGAAGCTTCTCCATGTGATATAATTTCCTTTATGTCTGGCTTTCAAGCTACAGTCTTACCACATATTTTACTCCTATATTTCTTACATCTTTTGTCCCATATCTTGCCCAAAAGCCAGTGCCAGATTTTGATTTATTTTCTTCGTAAACATAAAAAAAACCTTTTATTTGCTTTGCGACATTAAAGGCTGAGAAAATGTCTATGTAACAAGGACAAGTTACTCTTTAACTATTGTTCTGTCTCATTCTGCTGTTCCTGTCCATGGGTCAGGATCTAGCAAGGGAGAGAGTGGGGATAGAGGGGCAAGAGATTCGAAGAATGGAGACAAGACACAGGGTCTGATTAAGCTCGTTTATTGAAAGGAAATCCTGGGTATTTATACCCTTTACCATGTGCCTTGCCCTCGTGGACAAGCACAGCTGAAGGCACTATGTCATGTGCCTTGCAGCATGGATACCACGTGTACCTAGCTAGCAGTGTGGATATCATGTGCGCCTAGCTAGCAGTGAGGAGACCACATGCACCTTGCAGCTAGGGGCACTAAACAGCAAAAACAAGATATGTGAAAAAACAAGATGTTTATCAGAGTATGCTCAGCTGTTGTGGGCTGTTGAAAACAAGTCTCCTGTCAGGGTATATGGCCTGAGATGGCTGCAAAGATGATAAACCGCTTTCTGCTAGGAGTTGGCTCCCAACAGGTTCCCCTTTTTAAATTTTTTTCAAAAGGGAAGGCTGGGAAAACTTACAGAAACCATGCCTGTCTTAGGTTGGAACAAAGGACCCCAGCCTCCCTTTCCCATCTCTGAATACTCAACAGCATTGGTTGAGTTCTTATTTTAAGATGGTGATGCCTCCCAGTTAGGGCAAGGTCTTGAGGTGTTCTCTTACCCATCATTGACTATCCGGCTTAGTGCATAAGTTAGGGGTCGGTCTTGTTGGTCTTGATGACAGAGGTTTTAGAGTTCCCTACTTCCAGCCTGTAATAACGGACCTGTATGGGTTTCATTTGAATAGTGTCTATCTGTTGTCGTATAAAAGCCATCAGTCTGTTGTACAGCATGGACCCGAGAGACAAGAGACTTAACAATGCCTGAACGGTTGGTGTAAACCATTCTGCTTCAGAGCAACACTCTTTTTTAAGGGTATCACATAGCTCTCTCTGTTGGAGGAGTGAAAAGTATAAGCCTCTTCTATTCTGTAGCAACATTTCAGCTAAGGAGGGTAATGAATTCTACAAATGCAATATATTCTATTCTTTCTAAATCTAAATCTATATAAGTACAGAACTGATCACAGCTTTGATCTTAACAAACAAGTAAGGAAATCTCTGTCCCTGCCCCAATCAATCTCAACTCCCCCAAAAAACTATAGTAACTGTGGTAATAACTTCTCTCTTGAGTCTAAACAATGTACCCCACTAAATCATAAAATCAGGAAGCCAAGAGTCTAATAGAACCACCCTGGAGGTGCAGGTGGTGATGTCTTCTTCTGTACTGAGAACTTCCTAAGTCAGGTATGCTGGTTGATCCGCTCCTGTTTGAAGACAATTGTGAAGCATCTTCATGTTTCCTGCAAAGAAAAAATATGCTTCTCAGGGGTTTCTCCTCCCTGGATTTATTATTGTTGTCTATTTGTTTAATCAGTCTCTCTGGCAGCCAGCATGTGGCATCTGCCATTTGGGAATATATGCAGACAGAACCTCTTCCCCAAATAAGCACTGGATCTGGCCAGTTAATGGGTCTTTCCAGAGGACTGTTGCAAAATTCTTTTTGGTATCAGGATGCCAGAATCTATCTGCAATAGATTTTCCCTCAGAATCCAAAGTTAAAAAATTTAAAGTTTCTGGGGGATCCCTTCGTATGGTACCATTCCCCAATCTTAATTTTTTCAAATTGATTTTTCACTACCAACTGAGCAGCTTATAATTTTTTGGTGGTTAGGGACCACTGATCCACCCAGACGGGCAAGTCTCCCTTCCAGGTGATGGGATTGGCACAACACCCTAGGGGTGCAGCTGAATCAATAGCTCCACAAAAAATACCCCAAACCTCTTCTTCCAGTGTTACCATGGACCTCAATAGGATGAATAATCCCATCTTCACTTTTTCCTAATCCTTTCCCTGGGGAAAATCCAGTTTTTCATTTGAGCCATGATTACTTCATTAGGCTGCACATAATCAATCCCAACTGGGATAACAGATCTGGGCCCCAGAGATTAGTGGAAGGCCCCGGATGACATAGGGTTGTATATTCCCTGTATTTCCTTCTTTATCTTCCACGTCAGCACCTTAGAGCTTTGTTGTGGATTTGACTTTGGCTAATACCCCTTAAATTGGTTAAGGTTGGGGTTAAAGGCCAGGTGGCTGGCCAACCACTTTGTTTGATAATCGTCACGTCAGCTCCTGTATCAACCAGGCCTTGGAATGCCTTCCCATCGAGCAATATTGTCATCGTAGGTTTTTGTTTAACTATAGGTTGTACCCAGTATGCATCAGAGGAACCAAAGCCTTGATCCCCTCTCTTAGGACTCTTAAATTTGTGATTAGTAGGGATCAATGGAAGTAACAATAGTTGAGCTATCCTCCTTCCTGTAGGAATGGTGACTATATTCTGTATTGCCTTGGCCATTACTTTAATCTCACCTTGATAATCACTGTCTATAACTCCAAGAAAAATTTGTAGTCCCTGCATAGTTGCACTGCTTCTTCCCACTATCAGGCCAAACACATTTGGATAGAGTGGTCCTAACACTCCGGTGGGTAAGGCCTGAGGTCCCATTTCTGGGGTTAATACTGTGGGGTAGCAGAACTGAGGTCCAGTCCTGCACTTCCTGGTGTTGCTCGACTAAGTTCTGAAAGGGGTTGTTGTTTGCTGGTATGAAACTGACTGCCCCATAAGCCTGTTTTGGCTTGTGTTGGCTCGGGGCCTGGGGCAGGCCCCTGTTCCTTTTTCCCTGATTATAGAAAAAGGTGTTTCCTTGTGCACCTGTCTTGGACCTACATTCACTAGCCCAATGCCTTCCACATTTGCAAAGTGGGCATAGGCCAGGCTGTTTTCTAGGCCATCTCTGGGTTAACTCATTTTCTGCCTTGCAATCTTTTGCAAAGTGTCCAGGCTTGCCACAGTTAAAACATGCCTTTTTGTCTCTACTGCCAAAAAAATCTCTTACTGATTGTCCTTGCATGGCAGCTGCCATAGCTAAGCCCTGTTGGTAGGAGGGCCCTATGTCAGAACAGAGTCTGATATACCCAGTAAGGTCTGTCTGTTTCCTATAGGGTCTAATGGCTGCTTGGCAGGCAGGATTGGCATTTTTATATGCAAACTGTTTCACATAATCTACACCTGCCTCTGCATTACACAAAATCCTCCCTGCTGTTGTCATTAATCAATGAACCAAGTCAGAAAATCTTTCATCAGGCCCTTGTCTGACTGCTCTTAAAGATGCACCAGGGTCTCCCTTTACCGGGAGTTTACGCCAAGCCTTCATGGCTGCGTTTTGAATTTGAGTGAATAAGCCTGGGTCATATTGCATCTGGTTATCACTAGAAGAAAATTGCCCTTCTCCTACTAAGGCATCAAAGAACCAACCATTGCCTGCCTGAATGTTTCTCCTAGCTGTCTCATTACAATTCTCATGATATTCTAATTTCCAAATAAGATGGTCCCCACCACTAAGATCTGCTCTCACTAGAGTATTCAAATCAGCAGGAGTCAGCCACTCCTCTGCAACAGATTCTAAGATTGCAAGAGTAAAGGGAGCAGTGGCGCCGTTTTGTAACACTGCATTTTTCAATTCTTTAATAATTTGAAAATTTATACCCTGTGTGATGTCTCCACGCAACTCCTCAAGCGCCTCTAGTCTCTGATACAGGGAAAACCTCAGCCTGTCCCTCCTCTGAGTGATCTGTGGCTGAACTAAAACCGAGGACAGGTGCTGTCTTTGGACTCTGGTTGAGGAACTAGAGGACCTGGGTTTTCCTTGCCCTCTGAGACCTTTCCTTTCCCTCGTTAATTTTGTAGCTGGTTAATTAAGTCCTGATTACTTTTTCTAATTCTACTTGTTGTTAAGGAGAAAAATTTTGTCCTGTAATCTTTTGGGATCTCACCACTATCCCCAAGCGGGAGTCAGAAGGTAGGGTTTATTTTCTTCTAAACAATTTAAAAAACCTTTTTTGCTTTGCCAAATTAAAGGGCTAAAAATGTCTAGTAACGGACAAGGGGTTTATCTTTAATATTTTTTGCCCATTCTGTTTTCCGTATGGTCGGGTTTTAAAGGGGAAGAGGGGGGAAAGGGGGCAAGAGATTCCCGAAGTGGGAAAACCAGGGTCGAAACTCTTTTTAAAGGGGTTTTTAACCCTACCTTCCTCCCCGTGGAAGACGTAAAGGCCTTTCATTCCTTGGAAAGGAACCCATTCCAGCTAGAGGGTAAAGCCCCACAATGAAGAAATCACCTTCACTAACAAACAAAAAACAAGATAGTTTGAAAAAACAATTTTTATGAATCCTCGCTGTTGTGCTGTTAAAAAAAATCCCTTCAATATGGTAATGGTAAAATAAAACCCCTTTCTCTGGAGTCTAACTTCCCCAAAATTTTTTTCAAAAGGGGAAGGCTAAAATTAGAAAACCACCTGTCGGGGTTGAACAAAGGGACCCCACCTCCCTTTCCCTCTCTGTTAAACATTTTTTGGTTCTTTTTTTAAGATTATCCCTCCCAAGGGGGGGTCTTTTTCCTCCCTCTCCCGGTTTATATTTTTGGGGGCTCTTTTGTTTAAAAAGGTTTTGGTTCCCTCTTCCCTGAATCGCCCTTGGGTTTCTTTTGGTGGCATCTTTCATCCCTCGCTTTCCGGGGCCCCGAGAGCAAAGCTAAAAATGCCTGAAGGGGTTTGAAAACCTTCTGTTCCCCTCTTTTTTTAAGGGGTTCAATGTCCTCGTTAATGGGTTCCCCTTTTCTTTCCTTGGGGAACTTTCAGAAAAGGATAATGAATTTCTACTGCAATAATTTTTCTTTCAAATTAAAAAAATTTAAAGTCCGAAATCCCTTTTGATTTAAAAAAAATAAGAAATTTTTCCCGCCCCAATAATCTAAATCCCCCAAAAAACAAGTCTTTAAAACTTTTTTTCAAAAATTACCCCACTAAAAAAAAATAGAAACCCAAATTTTTTAAATAGAAAAAAAACCCGAGGGGAGGGTATTCTCTTCTGTCGGAAACCCAACAGGTGTGGGGTTGTTTGAAACAATTGGGGAAAGCTTTCATGTTTCCCAAAGAAAAAAAATGCCCGGGGGTTTCCCCCCCATTTTTTATTTTTCTTTTTTTATCGTCTTCTCCCAGTGTTTCCATTTAATAATGAGCAAACCCCCCCCAAAATCACTTCCCCTTTTCCCCAATTCTTCCAAGGAATTCAAAATTTTTTTTTTTTTTCCAATCTTCCAATTTATTTTTTTCCCCCCTTAAAAATTTAAATTTTGGGGGCCCCCCAGGGGAAATCCCCAATTTTTTTTTTAAAATTTTTTTAACCAAAAAGTTATTTTTTTTTGGTGGTTGGGGACCACTTCCACCCAACGGAAGTCTTTTGGGTGGGGTTGGCCCCCCTAGGGGGAGGAAAAAAAGGGGAAAAAAAAACCCCCCCTCCCCTCCCCATGGCCCCAATAGGTGAATTTAACCCATTTCACTTTTTTAAAACCCTTTCCCCCTGGGGAAAAAGTTTTTATTGGCCCTTTATTTTGGCCACATAACAACCAACTATCGGGGCCCAAAAACATTTGGATAGGTGGCCCAACACCCGGTGGTAAGGCCGGGGTTTCCCCTTTCTGGGTTAAAACTTTTGGGTTAGCAAACTGAGGTCCCTCCTCCCTTCCTGGTTTTGCTCGACTAAGTTTTAAAAAGGGTTTTTTGTTTGCGGGGAAAAAACTGACTGCCCCATAAGCCCCTTTTGGCTTGTTTGGCCGGGCCGGGGGAGGGCCCCTGTTCCTTTTTCCCTGATTTAGAAAAAATGTTTCCTTTTTGCCCCGCCCCGGGCCTACTTTTAAAAGCCCAATCCCCTTCCCCCATTTGCAAAGGGGCATGGGGCCAAGGGGTTTTCTGGGGCCATCTCTGGGTTTAACTCATTTTCGCCTTGCAAT
Source organism: Mastomys natalensis (assembly GCA_021653895.1). NCBI lineage: Eukaryota > Metazoa > Chordata > Mammalia > Rodentia > Muridae > Mastomys > Mastomys natalensis. The sequence goes on from JAJTUV010000895.1 coordinate 766,004, forward strand.
CTTTTGCAAGTGTCCAGGCTTGGGCCCCAAAATTAAAACATCCTTTTGTCTCTAAAATCCAAAAAAAATTTTCTACTGATTGTCCTTGCGGGGGCCCCCGCCATAGCTAAGCCCTGTTTGGGGGGAGGGGGCCCAAAGTCAAACAGGTCTGATATCCCAGTAAGGTCTGTCTTTTTCCCAAAAGGGGCCCAATGGGTTTGGGGAGGCAGGAGGGGTTTTTTTTATCAAACGTTTCACAAACTCCCCCTTCCCCCGCATTACCAAAAAATTTTTCCCCGGTTGTCCCAAAAACAATGAACAAATAAAAAAACTTTCACAAAGGGCCCTTGTCCCGACGCTTTTAAAAAATTTCACCGGGGGGCCCCCTTTTTCCGGGATTTTTTTGCCAAAGCCTTCATGGCTGTTTTTAAAAATTTTTTGAATAAACCCCGGGTCATATTGCATTTTGGGGGACCCCTAAAAAAATTTTCCCTTCTCCTACAAAGGGGATAAAAAAACCAACCATTGCCTGCCTAATGTTTCTCCGCTGCCCCATTAAAATTCCATAAATTTTTAAAATTTTCCCAAAAAAGATGGCCCCACCACTAAGATCTCTCTCCTTTAGTTTCAAATCACAGGGTTTACCCCCCCTCTGCAAAAATTCAAGATTGCAAGAGTAAAGGGAGCAGGGGCGCCGTTTTGTAAACCCCTGCATTTTTCAATTTTTTTTAAAAATTTTTTTTCTTTTGGACATGAAACACGCATTAAACAGTGAAACAGAAGCAGACAATTACACACGTAAAGCAAAAAACAAAACAAAAACAGAGTTGAATTCAGGCTGACTTATTTCTTGCCCCCGTTATCATTAGTATGACCACTGGTCTTACCGCAGCATTTTTTCACAGCAGTCCCTCTGTTTCACTTCTGAATTTTCATCAACCCTTCTTCCAGTAATGACCCTCCTGGGGCTCTCGTTCTTGCTTCCCTTTCATTGAGCACCAATTTGTAACGGCCAGTTTTGTCCCACCTTGGGTGCCCTTTGTTCCATCCCGTTCTGCTGTTCTGGTCCGCTGGTCAGGGTCTACAAGAGAAAGAGTGGGGATGGAGAGGGAAGAACGCGAAGAATGGAGACAAGACAGGGGGGTCTGATCAAGTCTCCCTTGATTGAAAGGAAATCCGGGTATTTAACCCTTTACCCATGTGCCTTGCTCTTGTGGACAAGCACAGCTAAGACACTAGTCATGTGCCTTGCGCGTGGATACCACATATGCCTAACTAGCAGTGTGGAGACCACGTGCACCTGCAGCTGGGGGCATAACAGCAAAACAAATAGTTGAAAACACAGATGTTTTTTCAGAGTGTGCTCAGCTTTTGTGGGCTTTGAAAACATCTCTTGCAGGGTTTATGGCTCAAATGGCGTAAAGATGATAGCCCCTTTCTGCTAGGAGTCGGCTCCCAACAAACTATTGTTTAGAATTTTTTGATTTTTTCTTTTTGTTCTCTCTCTCTCTCTCTCTCTCTCTCCTCTCTCATCTCTCTCTCTCCATTCCTCTCCCCTCTCACTTCTCTCTCCCTCTCTCTCCTCTCTCTCTCTCTCTCTGTGTGTGTGTGTGTGTGTGTGATGTACCCAGAAGATACTTGAAGGGTTAGGATTCTTTTTATAAATCCCATTTAGATTTTGGGTCAAACCCTAGTTTTTTAGGCTTTTGTTAGCAACCATTTTTACATCCCATAGACCAACTTATAACTTTCAAAATGTGAAATCGAATGTTTATGGAATTAAATTGTTTATTTTTTTTAAAATTTACCTTTTAAAAATGCTTACAAGATATAACAGTTACATTATATTTATTAAAAAAGTCACAAATACATCCCCATCTGGGGACGCTATTCTTTTAAAAACATACCCATTTTAATTTTTTTTGATTATGTGCTTGTACATGTGCTTGCATAGGACCAAAGGGCATGTGAGATTCTTGGGGCTGGAGTTATGTGTGATTGTGAGACTCTACCCTTTGGGGACAGACGAACTCCATCCTCTGGATAAAAGTATTCTGTCTTAACCAATCTCTCTCCAGCACTGAAATCATTATTCTTTTAAAAAATGTATTGATAATGTCTACCCACAGACATAGGTTTATATAGAATAATCTTAATCTTAAGTGCAATATGTTTGTTTTAAAACAGTTTTTGAAATAAACTAAAAAGATGTACTGTATGAAACCTACATATTTTCTCTGTGGCATGAGTGTGGAGGTCAGAGCTGAGTTTGTGACTTACTCCAGTGTGCATGAGGGCCAGCTGGCATGCAACATCTTTACTCCTGTAACAAACAGGGAAGCAGGATTTTGGAACGCATATCAACAAGTTCTGAGAACATTCTTCATGAAGAGATGACAGTAGAACCTTGGCATAATTCATATGGAAGTCTTGAAGCTATTGAGTTTGCCAGTCAGGACAAACTCAATTTGGCTGAGTCAAGAAGACTCTGCTCTGAGATCAAGAGATGTAATTCTGATTTTCTCTGCATACTGAAGAAAACTTATTTCTAGATATTCTGCTATGATTAGCTCGACACTGATCTCATCTCATTGTTCCAATGTATAGAAACAAATTTTACAGTCTTTCTGCTTTTGCTAAGGTGGGAGAGCAAAGCCTTAGTCAGATCAGTCAGTCACAACAGCCCAGTAGTCCCACCTCCTGCTATGCAAAAACAACAAGGTGATGTAGCATAGACTAGTTTAGGCTGAAACACAGCAAATTAGAGTAAAACCCTCAACCCATTCATTTCCTGTATTTGTAAAAAAAAATTGCCACATCTACAATTTATTAATTTGTAGATAAATACTTGAGACATAAATAGTCTGTTCAATACATTGTAAAGTCCTACCCAGGTATCAACATTGTGGCAACAATGCTTAGAAATTCATTTCATTTTTAGGAAAGAAATAAAATAGGAGATTTTTTTTTCTTTAACCCATTTTTTTCCTGTTTCTTCTGAAACTCAGGACAGAAATGGGTGTCTATAGATACTTCCTAGGGTTAAGAACCTGCATTACCTCTGTGGAGAGGTGCTTTGGGAGCTTTATAGTGATGGTACTGGTAGCCTCCACACTGAACCACCCAGTCTGAGTTCCCAAGCATTCAAGGAACAGTTGTGTGTAGCTGGACTATTTAGTGTTGCTGTGGGGTTGTTAAGTACTTTCTGAAATCTGGCCCTGATTGGTGTTTGTACTCTGGGTCTATTCTGGAGCTGTTGCACCTGTATTTGCTAAGTAGCTCCTCTGGCTGGCTAGCCCACTTTTTTGAAGAAGTTTGTGTCTGATTTTGAGTAGTGCAGCTCTATGGTTTATAGATGACTACTTTTTTAAAGTAAATTATGCTTCCAAGGGATGGAAGTGTTTTAAAAAAACCTAATTATCTAAGAAAACAAAATTTATATCTTCTTTCAATTGCATATGAAAGATATGTTCTTGGGATTTACACCTGCATGGGCTTTGAGTGTTTCAAACAGTACGTGTATCTTCTTTTTTTCAAGTCAACTTAGTTTGTTTTTTTTTTTTTTAAATTTTTGTGTGATGGTTTGCCTGTATGAATGTCTGTACCATTTGTGTGCAGTGCTAATGGGGATCAGAAGAAAGTGTCCGATCTTCTGGAACTGAGCTACAGACAGCTACTATGTGGGTGCTGAATCTGAGTCTTCTGGAAAAGCAGCCAGTTCTTTTAACTGCTGATCCATTTCTTCATCCTATTTCTTTCTCTTTTTTTTAAAATACCCACACTTGGCTTTGTGGAATGGGAGGCTCTGAAATTACAGCTTCTAAATTTTTTCTGACTATCCTCAGATTTGAAGCCAGTCTGACCCCTTACAAACCAATATTCCAACTGGCTTAGTTGGGATGTTTTAAAGATAGCCAGAGTCCTAGGTTTTTTGTTCTCTTGCTGTGATAAAACACCATAGGCCAAGGAAACTTGGGATGAAAGAGGGCTTCTATCATCTCCCATCTTACAGTTCATCATGAAGGGGAGTCTGGGTAGGAACCCAGGGCATGAACCTGGAGGGAAGGACCTGAAGCAGAAGCCGGGGGAGCATTGCCTACATGCTTAAAAATATCTGGCAGAAGCATAGGATCCAGTTCGTCTAAAGATGACTTTGGTTTTCACAATTGCAGCTGTTCACTTAAAGTCAGTTTTGGAACTTAGATGGTATGAGGTGCTAACATCTAACTAATTTGAAAATATGGCTACTTCAATGCCTGGATATGTCAGTTATTTCATGAATCCCAATTACACATTTCTATCCTAAAAATGTAATAGCCGGGCATTAATTACAGCTTTATTTATCTATTTTTTTGGGGGAGTAAATGTATGTCACAGGTTATGTGTACAGGTCAAGATTAAGTTATAGGAGTCCCTCTCTCTCTCTCTCTCTCTCTCCTCTCTTCTCTCTCTCTCTCTCTTTCCTATGTGGGTCTTGGGGGATCAAACTTAAAATCTCAGCTTTGATGTCAATACCTTTACCTGTTGATCCATGCTCATTGTCCCATACAATGAAGTTCTTTACAAAACTTTAGGTACACAATGTGGTTTGCTAGATTCACAGTCCAGTATATGGGATATAATCTTAGTTCTTTTGCAACTCCTAAATCATATTTTTTTACCTGTTTTCCAGTTTCATGTTCCTATAAAGATCAGCAATGTTAACTGATGAAGGCTGGCCCTGGAAATATTTTACATATAGTATTTCTGATGACTGACTCAGGCAATAGGCTTTTTTTTTTTTTTTTTTTTTTTTGCCTAGTTTTGTTTTGATAGAGATTTTTCTTTCATATATTCAAATATAAAAAGACTATCATTTTCTGACCACTTTCATCACATGGACATGATTAATTTTTTTCATAGACTTATAATCTCTCACATTTTTTTCTAAAAACAGAACTTTCTTTTTTACCTCCTGTCTAGCCAACAGCTCCCCAAATCATCACTTTTTGCATGAAGTACACTCTAGTAAATCAGTCAATCCCCATCTGTGTTAAAGAGTTCACCTTACAAAAAAAAGTAGAGCAGTTGTTAGTTGAAATGAATTTTTTCTTATTGAAGAAAAGTTTATAAGTTTAAAAGTTTAAATACATTTGAAAATTTGCTTTCCCTCTTGCAGCTACACTGGAGACAGTTTTGTCATCATTAAATGAGGCTTATCCTCAAGATTATGGAAATTTGTGATGTGTGGCAAGAAGGAATCTGTCAAGGATGCATTGCTTCATTCTCAGGGATATTGGGCATCTATGTCTCTTCTCTCTGAGGAGGGTGGCCCTGTAGTACTTGGTGCAGAGACAACATGCAGGGCTGGCATCAAAAGAAGGCAGGGGCCGAGTGTGACAAAGGATCATAGCCTTGCCATCCACCCACACTCATTATCTGTCCATGCTGCTATTTACCTTGTTCCTTTTTAGATTTTCTGTTACTGCGTTATCCCATTCTTGAATCAAATATTGTTTTGTTATTTATTTCCTGCCAACTTCCAAGTTACTAAACAATAGTTACTTTTATATGCTCATAGAATATGTGCTTGAGAATTGGGAAACGTTACCTAAGGAATTTGTTGCCTCTTGACTGTATGTGGGCATACATGGCTGGAGGTAGAAATCATTTGAAGGAAACTTCAAACATATCTCTATGGGTGACATGATAGTTGAGCTCAGATGTAAGTCTTCATCACAGACATACATGTCCTTTACTTGACATGTTGATGCCCTTGGTTTGGAGGTTTCAGATGTTAATTAAAGAGCAGATACAATGCTTTCTTAGGTCTTAAATATTCACCAATAAATTTTTGTAAAACTATTTTCCACCAAAATTTATCTACATGGTAAGTGAATAATTTATTATTATTATTATTAATTATTATTATTTTATTGCTTTTATTTTTGGTAACATGGTCTTCCTATGTAGTTCAGCCTCTAGAGCTCAGGCATTATAAGCACTTACATTATAATCTTTAATTCTCAGAGTGCAAGTTTTAATTCTTTAAATCTAATACACACACACACACACACACACATATGTATATATATATATAATGTTTTCTTTAAAAATGTGTCTGGTATTATTATGTTTTGTCGAAGAAAGGTCTGCAATCCACAATTCATCTTACATCACACAAATATCACATATTCATTTTAAGTGTTCTTTGTCATGTGTTCTTTATTCCAGAGTATCTTCCACTTTCTTCATGTCTTAAGACATTGACAAACTCAAGAGTAAAATTTATGCCCCTTTATAAAAATGTCCACTGCTGGAGTCTTATTTGAAGTCTCATCATAATTAGAGTCAAGTTATACATTTCTAGTGACAGTTTTATCTAGAGACAGTGTTCTATAGGTGGGGAGGGGTGGAGTGGAACAGGAGAATGGGTTAGTAATATTTCATAAGGCTTATTTATGTAGATTTTCAGAGTTCTTTCAACTCTCAGTGAAGATTTTCTATACTCTGTTCATGGACCAGAAAAAACTTTTTGTTGAAAAGATTCTTGATATTAGGCAAAAATTGTTTTGCTACAAAAAATGGTTGTTTTTATTAAGAGCTGTTGTTCTGACTTTGAAATAAACACTGAACATCAACACTAGTTTCAAACTACGAGCATGTCCCTAAGTTTGGAGCAGATCACTGAATAAATATTTCAAAATGCTGACATAGTCATCACTAAGTGTGATAAAAACAAGTGCTGAGACAGAAAGGAGCAAGGTACAGGGAGGCAATCAGGAAACCACACAATTCTTAATCATTTAAAGGTCATCCTGGAACTGAATTCAGAATATTTACCCAAGGAATCAAGAAGGATATTCTTGTGACATGGTGGCAGATGTCCACAGGTTCATGGAAGGGCAAATGACCAGGATGTGGAGAAGAACAATGAGTTGTCTTATGTATTCCAGGGGAGCCTGCCACTGTGTTCAGAAAGATGTTTTCTCTGTGTCCTTGAGAAAGTCTCATATACTGACTATGTGTTCTATAGCTGTTGTCCCTGTTGAGAGGTGTTTGTATAGTTTGTATTTTACCTTAGCCAATGGATTCACTGATGAATTCATAGCTACCTGGACTATTAGGTGGGATATGTTAGAGGAAGTAGTCACTGGGTATGTATCATTGAAGGGTCTATCTTGTGCCCAGGACCTTCCTTCTGCTTCCCTTATGTATCCTAGACAACATATTGTCCCCACTGATCCTTTGCCTCACTTCAGGTCCAAAGCACTGGAGCTAGCTGATCTTGGCCCTAAACCTGTGAAACTGCTAGCCAGTGCAAATTTTTCTGTTACATTATTTCTCTCAGGCATTTGTTCTAATAGAACACAACCTAGCACAAGGAGGAAGAAATATGGAATGTCCTTAGGAAGACAGGAAAGCATAGTATAGCAACACAAGGAGACTGTATTCTTTGAATATTGACTACACGGACAACATTTATTCTTTATTCAGAATTTTTGTTTCTTTGTTTGAAATAGCCATTTAAAATTCATGGGAGTAAAACTGTCCATAGTGACAAAAGCTTATAATTCCAGCACTTGGGAGACAGAGGCAGGAGGATAGATAGCAATGAGTTTGAAGCCAGCTACTTTGTCTCAAAAATAGTGTAATTGAGATTCAACAGAAACCAGTAAATGTATAAGAAAAACCCTTTACGGTGGATGACAGTAGAATAATCAGAAGTAATTTTACTTAACTCTTAAGGTTCCACTGTAGAATAATCTTATGTTTAGGACAGGACCTTCCTGACTCTCAAAGAATGGACTAGGACCTGGAGCTTTGAGGAGGAACTACTCTAAAATTTTACTTCAGAAACTGTCTTGAAGTTTACTTACTAAATTTGCTGAGTAGTGAGTGCTTTCCTGTGAAGCTTTTGCGTTCTCCTGGAAAAGGGCATGCTCATTTGTATATCTGAATTTCTGCTGACTGTATGATCCTTGAGATTAAGTGAACATTTCACCACTTACATTAGGTGTTACAACAAATATTTGGGTGTTTACATACCAATGACCAAATTTTCCAACTTTTATAATATCTGCTTTGTGGCCAAAAAGTGAATTAAATCTTGATGCTTGTACCCAGAGTCAGCATTAGATACAACAGTTTTGGGAGAGATTCATTCCACTTTTCACACTAAGTGTAGATTCTGGCCTTACATTCATTTGCAATGGGCTATAAATATATACTATGTTTATAGGGCCTCTATATCAAGACATGAAAGCCCAAATTCATAGTTACAAAAACATATTTACCAAATACATAGACCAAATATATAGTTACAAATATGTTACACAATAATAAGGCACTCCTGTAGCTAAGCACCAACAGGTCTTTCCTCAGTTAACTCTCTTTGTTGGATTCCTGCCTATCTTCCTTTTTTTTTTGTCTATTTAATGTCATAAAACACAGGCTTGGCTTCTACTTCTAAGATATTATCTATATTCTGCTGAATCATTGCTCTAGTAGACCTAAGCTACCTCATGTATACCTTAAGCAATGTTCTTTATCTTTCTCTCTGGCCTATACCTTAATATTTAAATTTGTGTGAATCTTGCTCCGTCATCTATCCACCTAGTCAAGCATTACTTCAGTTACACATTCATCAAGCATTTACCTAGTTTTTGTACTTTTTTAGGACCTGTGAAACAGTTATAGCAAGTCAACATGCTTTTTCTTCTCTCTGAGGGCTTAGTTATTCATGGACAGAAAAGTTTCACAATGCTATTAATAAGCAATACAATATGTTCCAACTTACTGGGATCAGGAAATGAAATCACAATGGCATGAATTGCTTAGGAGTGTAAGAGTGGAAATAATCAAACTGAGATAGTATAGAGAAGATAAAAATCTGATAAATAATGAAGTAGATAAGCAAATATCAGGTAATTCTAAGTACTGCCATGAAACCCACTGTAACCTGGGGTGACTAGTTTGCAAGCCATTGAAACTTATTTGGAGAGATGACATTTAAGCTGGAATTAAATAGTAGCAATATGTGACAATGGTTACAAATAGTAACACATATTAGGTTTGGCTAGGTCTAGATGTGGTGCTTGGTATCTACACTCAGGTTCTAGCCCTTATGTTTCCTAGATCCTTTGATATGAGCACAGAGTTGCTCTTACCTTGGACTAACTGCATATTCCTTTCTCTTATCCTCCTATTCCCCTAGGAATCCTCCCATCTTTACTTTTTTGTTATTAATTCTAATACCACCATTAGTCTGTGTCTTCTTAACCCTATTTTGTTAAAACACAGCCATGTGTCCTGACCCCATTGCAGTCTAGAACAGTTTTTGTGTGGTATCTGGCCAGGCTTCAGGCATTGTCAAAAAATTAGAGCAGAAATCATAGTTTATGTCTTAGGGTTTTACTGCTGTGAAAAGACACTATGACCAAGGCAACTCTTATAAGGACAACATTAATTGGGGCTGGCTTACAGGTTCAGAGGTTCAGCCCATTATCATCAAGGTGGGAACATGGCAGCATCCAGGCAGCACAGTGCAGGCAGAGCTGAGAGTTCTACATCTTCATCTGAAGGCTGCTAGATTAATACTGGCTTCTAGGAAGCTAGGATGAGGGTCTTAAAGCCAAGGCCCACAGTGACACACCTACTACAACAGGGCCAACATTTTCTAATATTGCTACTCCCTGGGCCAAGCATATACAAACCATCACAGCTGGTAAAATGATTTGAATTAGGCAATTATGGAAGAAGGACCTAAGCTATTAAAAAGTGTATTCTGTATGTTCTACCTTACTACTTTCCATGGTGTATATTGCTCCTGATTTCAGATTGAAAATAATCAAACAAAAATATCCTCAGTTTTTCACAGACTTTTTTAGAATGTGCTTTCACACTCTGACTTCTGATATAATTAATGTTTAGAGACTTTGGAGGGTATTTTGTTATATAAAATTATATATACACATATATATACACATATGAATGTTATGACTAGAATTGACATGTCATTCACTATGGATACATTTGTACATAGCTACATTTAAAAGAATATCAATGTGTTTACAACTTGATCCTTGCAAATAAACAAAAATGACCTCTCAACAGATGAAGGTGGTACAAACTCTGAAGCAATAAAGACACTGTAAGTAGCACTGAATCATTCTCTATAAAATGGTGTCAAATATGTAAAGAAATAGATCCGTATTATAATACCATATACTAAAAATATGGGGGTTTTGACAACTATGTTTTCTTAAATATAATCTTGAATTAAATTTCATGTTATAGTTATTAATTGGCTTATAATACAGTACATTAACACAGGGCTTTTTCATATATCCTTCATTGTTGTTAGCCTGCTCTCACCATCCTCTGATCTCCTCCACTCCTCTTAGTCCTTATCACTACTAAACTTCCCCTTCTCCCCTCCTATAACCTCTGCTCTACTATTCCCTCTCCCTCAAAGCATTTCCTTCCCATGGCCCTTCCTGCTTTTCCGGCTTCTATAGGTATTCTGTGTTCAACACTCATATCTGACAAGATGAAGCTAGGATCTGTATCTGAGAGAAAACATGCAGCACATTCTTTCTGGGCCTAGAATACTTTACTTACTATATTTTCCCAGTTACATTCATTTCCTGGAAGATTCTATATTTTCATTTTATATGTAGCTAAATAAAATTCCATTGTGCATATGTACCACATTTTTATTATCTATTCTTCTGTTAATGTACATCTGGGCTGATTCCATTCATCTATTGTAAATAAAAAAGCAGATAAATAGCCAATTAAAAAAGAGTTATAAAAGAGACATCATGCATGGTTAGATAATATTATTCCTAGAAGTCATTGTTTATTAAACAAAAATCTCAGTGGTAGGTGTGAGATACTGCTTTATAAGGTTTTCAGCAGAGAGACTTCAGAAGCCCTCAAACAGCACAAGCTCTTGTCATTTCTAACAGAACAAGTTATATGACCTCTTGCTAAAGACACCACACACCTTAGTTGAAAGATACAGCAAAATCAAGCTGGAATTACCCTGATGCTTTCCTCCCGATAGGTTAACTCTCATCATCCCAGAATGTGCTATGCAGTCGAGGAAGAAAGGGATTGGTGATCTTACCCAGCTGGTCATCTTATAAACTGTACTGTCAGTCTGCTAGGCACGATGTGTCCACTGGTCTAATAGTGCCATGTATCTTATTGAGGTAACCAACCACTCTTGGGTTGTATTTGAGGCCCACTTCACAGGAAGGAATACATGCTTGGTACTGTGAATCTGGTCAAAGAATATGGCTAGGGAGGTCATACCCCCAAAGGAGGAATTAACTACTATTGTTTACCTAAGTAGTCATGGTGTCCAACTGTCCTCTAAATAATTGTTTATACCCCCAAATGAATGCTACACTCAGACTTAATGAGACAAGCTTTTCCTTGTAAATGCAAATGTGATGTAAAATGCAGTGTCATGGATGCTTTAGGTGCTGAGCATAAGTTTGAGTGCTAGTCCTAAAGAAGACATTTGTACAGCCCTTTCTGGGGCTCAGGGAACCTCAGAAAGGGAGTAGAATGTGAGGTCTTTAAGATAGAGTGAAGGCTGTCTTCAGGGCATGACACAAACATTGCCAACATGCTCTCATAGCAACTGTGGCTGCCTGCACTGGGCCTACACAAAACTATCAATAGTCAGTCATAGACTGGGGTTTGGACTGATGGAGAACTTTCTTTTCCTGCTGTTCTATCGGTTGCTGATGAATTCTGAGGATGGAGATGACAGTCACTGTCTTTAGTGTATACCAATGGGAAATTATCAATCTTCAAAGGATATTTCTAAACATGCAGTAACTCAGATAACCCTTGTCCAAATCCATGAGTCACAGAACAAGCCAAAAGGACATGAATGTGGAAAAGAGACCTGAAGGGAAATGTAGCTGATGGGGCTAAGGGAGAGTTTGGTGAGAATAATTAAAATAATTATGTACATGCATAAAATTGCCAAAAAACAAAGTTAATCAGTAAAAAATTTTAATTTAGACTCTCAAAAGTTTCCGTTAGTGATCAGTTAAATTAAAAATTTCTGAGAAAGCAGAAATTATAGGCTATAAAGTAAGGATAAAACTTAGGTTACTTGAAATTGATTTGAATCCTTAGATAATTTTAAAAATGTATTTCATGTGTGTGAGTGTTTGTTTACATGTACACTACATGTGTGACCCGCACCCCTAGAGAATAGAAGAGGGTTTTAGATTCCTTGGAAATGGAGTTACTGACAGATGTGTTGGTAAACAAACATGAATCCACTGCAAGAGCAGTAAGTACTATTAGCCACTGAGTCATCTCTCTAGGCACGAAACAGTCTATTTTTAAGTGTTCATAGTTTACAGGAATGTGAATATAACACTTTAGTCTCCTATCTAGGAAACTAGCAATACTGTACAGTACTTTTCTGTTTCTTCAATACAGTCAAAATTTACCAAGAGTTTTTCTTGTCCAATTCATTTCATTAGTCTATTCTTAGTGGACAAGTTGAGGCCATAAACATTTACTGACTTTAAAGTTCAACTGCATTCATGTTCCTTAGTATATCCTTTAAAAAAAAAAAAAAAACTCTACTAGTTAAAAATAGCTTCTTCAAACTTTTGACCACTTTTCAGAAGTATACAAGCATCCCTGCTAACCTGCTGGAGGGAATTGTACTATCTCTTTCTGTTGATCAGGTAATCCCTCATATTCTTTTACTGTCTTTTGTTCTGTCTGGACAAGTTCTACAAAGGCCATTCTGCATGATTGCTTCCACACTCATGGGATCATTATAGGCATCTTCTCTGAGATATTTTCTGTTTGCCTGGTATCTCTTACTTTGCATTCATACTAACAGTGAGTGAGGGTGCCCTTTTCTCCATGTCTTCTCCAACATTTGAATGTTGGTTGTTCCATTTATCTTTGCCATTCTAACTGGGGTAAGATGAAATCACAAAGTTGTTTTGATTTACATTTTGCTAATTCCTAGGGATGATGTATAGTTTTTCAGGTTTTCTTTTTAGATCCAAAGAAAATGTTTTGAATGGGTGGTCTCCTCCTCCTCCTCCTCCTCCTCCTCTCCTCCTCTCTCCTCCACCTCCTCCTCCACCTCCGTCTCCTCTTCCCCTCCCTCCCCTCCTCCTCCTCCCTTCCTCCTCTCTCCTCCTCCCCCCTCGTCCTCCTCCTTCTTTTCAAATCTTTTTGTTTGTTTGTTATAGTCTAGATATTATTCCTCTGTTATGTGTATCTATCAAAAACTGCCATTCTGAGTACCTCCTCTATATTAGATTTACTGGTTAAATGTGCAGAAGCTTTTTTCCAATTATTTATTTATTCACTTTATATGCTGATTGACGTCCCTCTCTTCTATTTCTTCCCTCACACAGCCCCTTTCCCCCACCCCCTTCCTTTCTCCTCTGAAAAGGGGAGGCCATCCCTGGGTACCGACCCACCCTGGAATGTCAAGTCACCACAGGACTAGTGCATCCTCTCCACTGAGGCCAGACAAGGTAGCCCAGTTAGGAGAAAGGGGTCCATAGGCAGGTAACAGAGTCAGTAACAGCCCCTGTTCAAGTTGTTGGGGGACTTGCATGAAGACCAAACTGCACATCTGCTACATATATGGAGGGATGGGTGCTAGGTTCACTCCATGCTTGCTCTTTGGTTGGTGGTTCAGTCTCTTGGAGACCCCAAGGGCCCAAGTTAGCTGACTCTGTTGGTCTTTCTGTGAGTCTCTATCCCCTCCAGGTCCCTTAATCATTCCCCCAACTCTTCCTCAAGATTCACTGAGCTCCATCTAATGTTTGACTCTGAGCCTCTGCATGTTTACCATCTGCTGCTGGATGGAGCCTCTAAGAGGAATGGGGTGTGGAACTGGGTAGAGTAAGAGGTATCAGGTGTGGAGAGAGCAGGGGAGAGGGGGACAATAGAGTGAATGGAAATTGGTGGCTGGCCAAGGGGGCACATCTTGGGTCATTCCAGAGACCTGGGATGAGGGTGGGGGGCTCCAGAAAGTCTATAAGGGTAACTATAGGTGAGACTCCTAGCAGTGGGAGATATGGATCCTGAAGTGGCTACCTCTTGTACCCCTGCAGGACTCCCATTAGAGGGATAAGGATATCAACACACCCAGGAGAACTTTATCTAAAATTTGTCCTGCCTAGAAGAAGTACAGCAACAAAGATGGAGCAGAGACTAAGGGAATGATCAACCAATGACTGACTCAATTTGAGACCCATCCATGTGCAAGAACCAATTCCTGGCACTATTAATGATACTCTGTCTGTTAGGCTTGCACACAAGAGCCTAGCATAATTGTCCTCTGAGAGGCTCCACCCAGAAGCCAATGGAAACAGATGCAGAATCCTCATAGCCACCCAGGAAGGGGAGTGGATGGGGAAGGATTAGGGAGGCAGGGGAGGAGTGTGGGCTAATAGGAGGCCTCCACCTTTTAAGAGGAAAAGAGGAGGAGGGAGTGGAGGAGGAGCTGTGAGAGAGGGAAACTGGGAGGAGAGGGGATGCTAATATTGGGATATGAAGCAAATAAATTAATTAATTAATGAAAAAAAGAAAATTCAAAAATAAAGCAAACAAGAGTATCTTCAAGTCAAGCAGAAGACATTTGTGAATGCATGAGCAAGTCTTAATGAAATATTTAGTCCCTGAAAAACTGATTGTAAAGCAAATATTTTTCATATTGCCTAGCACATTTTTTTGCCTGTTTCCCTTTTCCTCATGGGGTTTACAACTTTCACTTTTACAAGCTGTTGTGGGCGTTTAAATATGTCCAGGACAAGTCTGCTTTTTTTTTTTCCTTTTGTGATATGGCTTCTTTCCTTTTTATTTTTGAGATCATAATACATACAATTACATCAACCCCCTTCCCTTTCCTCCCTGTAAACCATCCCATACACTCCTTGCTCTCTTTTAAATTCATGTCCTTAAAAATTTAATTGTTATCATATCTATGTATAGTGTATATTCCTAAATATAACCTACTCAGTCTGCATTATGTATTTGTATGTATATTTTCAGGGCTGACATTGTTTTATTGGATAACCAATTAAAGTGCTCAGTCCATGGAGAAGATTATTTCTTCCACTCTCAGTAATCCTTAGTTTTAGTTCTTTGTGTAGGGTTGAGGCCATGTGGATTTTCCTCCATTCACTTTGGCATGTCTATTGTTGTCTTTGTTGCCTCATGCTTATGAAGCCATATTGTTGAGACATAGGTATAGATTCTGGTATTATTAGAAAACAGTTTCACAGCACACTTAAAATCTTTCTGTCCTCCCTCTTCTATGATGTTTACTGAGCCATAGGTGTCAGGTTGTTTTCTAGATGTAGTCAATGCAACTGGGTTCTACAACTCTTCATTTTGATTGGTTGAAGTTTTCTGTAATGGTTTCTGATGCGAAGAGAAATTTCCTGGATCCAGGGTGAGGACTACAGTTATCTGTAGGAATAAGGGAAATATTTAGTGTGTAGTTAGAGATTATGCAGTTTTTAGTAGACGGTAGTTGTACATTCTCCTCCAAGATCCATGACTTCACTAGCTCTATGTAGTGGCTAGATTTCAATTGCCAATCATGATCCCTCCCTTGTTGGGTAGGCCTTAAATCTAATTAGAGAGTTGTTGATACCACCAAGTTTGCATACTACTGAATACTGCTACATACATCCCCTTATGTATATTGTGCATCATCATTATTTTGTTTCGTAGGTACATTACAGTCTTTCTAACATCTATAGTACTTTTCACAAATGAATCAGGTGTTATGTACAGCATATCTAGCTCTCTAGCTCAATGTCTTCTTTAAGAAGTGATAAGAGCAGAGAACCAGTAAGAGCTGGTCAAGTCAGCCAGTAAGTCTGTAGATGCTTAAAACCATGTCTCCCCTCTGTACTGCACTGTGAGCAATTTGTTTTCACACATTGATTCTAAGAGTTATTTAAAGACCAATTATAATCTCCCTAATTTTAAAGCCCTTCTTCAATCTTTCTTTCTGTCTGCCTCTCCTTCCTTACTATTTTTATTTCTTTTGAGAAAGGGTCCACTAGTCATCATGTAGAACAGGCTGGCCTGTTTTAAATTAAACAGTTTTTGTAAACAAACAAAACAAAACTAAGACAAGGGAGAGGAAAGAAGACTGAATGAAAATTTGTTCATTTCTGCATCCATTAAGTTCATTAGTACCTATTGTTGGAGTCTTATAGAGTGGTGGATACAAGAAAGAGAGCAATGAGCAAACAGAAAATTGGATGAAGCAAAGCACCAAAAAGCTCCAACTTTCTTATTTTTTCTCCCATAGCTTACATATCCCAGCAAAGTCTCACCTTTATCTGCCCTGTCCAGTTATTGGCTGTCAGCAACCTTTATTTACAGTCAAGACCAACTGAGGGCTCATGTTCAGATTTTCATGCAAACAATTTTGGGGACCTAAATCAACATAATACAAGCAACATTAGGCCAAACCGACTACAAATCCCTGTGTCTTTCTGAACTCTAAAGTGTTCCCTCAAGATTTTCTACATCAACACCATTAACAAAAACATCTTAACCTAACTTTATTTAAAATCTACACTATAAATTTTTTCTGAGGAGGTGATTAATCATTAATCTGCTCCAGCTGCAATGTTTGGAAAAGATCACTCACTAATATTGTAAGTGCCAATGACACTGTTGAGTGAGGGCTGAAACCCCTTAGAGTTTTTCATAAAACTCATAGATTGTGGAGATGTGATACCTTGAGACTACAGAATGAAATTCTCAGAATGTGCAGTCCTCAGGGCTCTGCTTCCCAAGGCACCCATTATGGTTGTAATAACTGGTAGGCCACATTCCATGAGTTCAAAGCTGTTTTGCTGTTCCTCTTGTATGGGCCCTAATGTGTGTGCTTGAAAAAGTTAGTATTTTAAAAGACAAAATAGGGAAGAAAAGAAGATTAAATTTTATATTGACATCCAATGTCGCCAAAGTAATTATACTAAAATAAATAGGGACAGAATTTCAGGAAAATTAGACACAAAATCTCTTTGAAAAATTAATTGCATTTTATTAGAACTGTTGTTGGACTCTTCCACTTAATAGTTGGTGTGGAGACTTACAAGAAAAACAAGAATGTGTTCTGTGATTTCACTTTTTTTTTCATTTTTTATTCACTTTACATCCTGTCACTGCCCCTTCCCAGTCATCCCTTCCCACAATCCCTTCTCTCCTCCCCACCTCCTTTTCTTCTGAGAGGGTGGAGCCCCTCTGTGTACCTCCCTACCATGGTACATCTGCAGGGCTAGGCGTATCCTCTCCCACTGAGGCCAAGACAAGGCAGGTCAGCTAGAAGAACAAAATTGCATAACAAGTAATTGCTTTTGGTATGGCCCCTCCTTCAATTGTTCTGGACCCATATGAAGACCAAGTTTCACATCTGCTACATATTTGCAGGGAATGGGGTCGTCTAGATCCAGCCCATGTAATGCTCTTTGGTTGGTGGTTTAGTCTCTGAGAGCCCCAAGGTTCCAGGTTAGTTACTCTGTTGGTATTCCTGTGGAGTTTCTATGCCCTTCAGGGCCGGCCCTCAATCCTTCCTCCAACTCTTCTGCAAGTGCCATACACTGTTTTTGGGTGTGGGTCTCTGCATCTGTCTGAGTCAGCTGCTAGATGGAACCTCTCAGAGTACAACTTTACTAGACTCCTGTCCCGCAAGCACAACAGATATGTTGGTCATATGAGCTCATTCTGATCTCTCCCACCCAGGTCCCTCCCTCTGTCTCTTTCCTATGACTATTTTATTCCCCCTTCTAAATGAGATTCAAGTGTCCTCAGTTGGACCTTTCATCTTGTTGCTTCTTTGGGTCTGTGGGCTGTAGCATGGGTATTCTGTATTTTATGATTAATATCCTCTTATAAGTGAGTGTGTACCATGCATATTCTTTTGGGTCTGGGTTACCTCTCTCAGGATAATATTCTCATTTCCATCTATTTGCCTGAAAAATTCATAATGTTTTTGTTTTTTAATAGCTGAATAGTGTGGTTTCACTCTTAATGGAAGGGTTTTTGCACTAGACCATTACATTACAGATGGCCTTTGTTGAAATGGACAAAAATCAACTTAGCAAATGATGGTGCAAATACACATGCCTATCTCAGAACTGCAAAAGAAGAGACAGAAAGGTTGTAAGACCCACTGAGGAAGGAGGAGCCTGAGGAAGGAGAAAACAGAGACATAGCACAAAAGGACGATGCACACATGAACTCACGAGACTGTGGAGCATGCACAGGCCTGCACAGGTAAAGACATGAGGTCCCTCTGCAAAAGAATGGAACATAAATTCCCACCTAACCAGAAGCTATCTCCAATTTATAACTACTCACAAAATAAAAATTAGTTTCCCCCAGTGTAGTAGCCAACACAGTTGAACTCAATTGCATTTGGGGAATTTTTTTTTCTTTTATCTTATAATAATGCTTTGTCTGAAGTTTTTTTAGCAACAAACAAACACACCTTACGATTTTTTTGGTTATATATTATATTTCCAATTTTGGTGTTTTTATGGGGTGCCTATGTTATGTCTCTGTGTCTCTATATAATTGTTGTTCATTTTTCTTTGGTCTATTTTTCTGTTTGTTTTCTCCCAATTATGGTTTTTTGTTTTTCTATATCTTATTTGGACTTTTCTTTTTCAGATGAGTGTTGTGTGGTATGACTAGAGTGGTGAGGAAAATCTGGAGGAGCTAGGGGAGGGGAAACTGTAGCAGAATATATTATATAAAAAGAACTAAAAAAAAAAGTTATCTTAGTGTCTTAGTTAGCGTTTTACTGCTGTGAACAGACACCATTACCAAGGCAAGCCTTATAAAGGACAACATGTATTTGGGCTGACTTACAGATTCAGAGGTTCAGTCTATTATTGTCAAGGTGAGAACATGGCAGCATCTAGGCAGGTTTTGGTGCAGGCAGAGCTGAGTGTTCTACATTTTTTATCTGAAGACTGCTAGTAGAAGACTCACTTCCAGCAGCTAAAGGGTGAGGGTGTTAAAGCCACACCCCCCAATGACACACCTACTCCAACGGGCCACACTTTCTAATAGTGCCACTTCCTGGGCTGAGCATAGACAAACCATAACACTTAGTAAAAACTATTTTATATAAAAAGATAAAATATTTTAATAAAGGGATTTATATGTAAAGATATATATGAAACTTTGATGCTTTTACAAGTTCTGAAGTTTTAAATAAATTATTTAATGTATATAGAAGGTAATATTATGATATGAAAGCTTCTGGGGGTCTAAAATCAACAATTACAAAAAAAATAGCTTTAATTATGTTGGATCGAGGTTTATTTTAAAATACCTGGGTCTTGAAAAATACAAATAATTAAAAATATTGGTCTATATAATTGAATAGCAAACAATTGTTCCTACTTGTTTGTCACTGGTAAAGAATATAAATGTGTTCCTTTCTTTCCAAATATAGGGCTAATAGCTTTGGGAACCAGAAAAGAGTAAGATATATTGTTTTTCAAACATCATCAATTCATTTTCACTTGAGTTTTCCACTTTCTAATCACCCACAGGATACCCCATGAATGAATGCTTCAGAGTTTGCAATCAAAATTCACCCACCTGGCTTCATAACCCAATTCCCCCTAGATAGTATGTTCCATGTTTTAAAAAACTTTGTGCTCCTCAAAGGATACCCTTAGGTACTAGTGGACTGGTCCTGGCGGTGCTCATTTTGGTCTAGATGAATGTAATTTCTTAGGATATCCTTATTAGCCACATCTTATTTGTTATATTATATCCAAAAGGGAAGATTCAACCTGACCTTTGGCTGTTAGCTACTGCCCTGGACAATGGATTATCCATCTATGGACTTCTGTAGAAAATGAACAAAATATGGTGTAGACACCTCTCTATGTTTTACTCACTGCTTGTGTTACTGACTGGGAGTCTCTCTATTCAAAAGAGTGGAGAACATTTCAAAATTACTTGAACCAATTGTATCCCTTTATTCAGGAGTCATCTAGGATAGGGTGGCCTTCCGAGAGGTGGCCAACCATCTTTTGCTTGTCTGTGATGGGGGAGCTCAAGAAGAAAGGTTCCAAAGACACTTAATCTCAGGGCATTATAAATCCCTGGGCATTAGCCCACCCTATTGAATCAGATTTCCTGAAGATCATAATAAAGACGAACTTTTATGAATTAATGCAGTTTAGATGAATTAATGATTCTATAGAATTCCTGATTTGATTCTAATAATTTTAGGAAGAAAAATTTTAGAGATCATTTTAATTGCTTTGCTAGAATGATGTAATTAAGTAAAATCAAGAATAGAATAGCCCAGTCCTCATAATAGTAAGTAAAGACTGCATAATAAAAATACAATGAGCTTCCATAATTACACAAAAAAGAGAAATAGACTTGGGAAAAAATTTGTGTTTAAGGAAAAACATTTAGATCCAAAGATAAAGCCACAGGTGTATTCTGTGATAAGGCAAGGACATGTAAAAACTGTTGCTTTGAACTTATAATGAGCATTTAGAAGAAACTGCTTTGAACTTAATATCAACATCCTTCTTTAACTCCATTTTATGTAACATTTTATCTCTGAGGTAATTTTCTAAAGAACTATTTGTCTAAGAAGGTATAAAAAGGCCAGAGAAAAGAAAAAGTTGTCAGTTGGATGGTTTTGGTTTAGGGGCTCTGCCCTACCCATCTATCCATCCATCCATCCATCCATCTATCCATCCATCCATCTATCCATCTATCCATCCATCCATCCATCCTTCCATCCATCAAAAATGTGTATGTCTGTTTATATATTATATGTAAGTAGGTATGTATGTGTATGTAAGCATACATGATACTTGTGGAGTGTATGGACACAAGTGGTTGGGCTGAACAAAAATGTGAATGGGGTTAAGTGTAAATGAGAATGTGAATGAAATGTAAATGTATATATGAATCTATATGTTTCTGTGCATATCTGCCTGTGTAAAAAGTTTTAATTCTTTTCCTTTCCTTCCTCTCTGGTTCACAAAGAGTTAACTAGCCAAGTCTGTAAGGGACTCCTGGTGCCTGGCCAGGGAAGAGAGTGCTAGCAGTAAATTCTTTACTTTAAACCCTGCTGCTAGACACAGTGTTAATCGCCCCAAGCCACTGGAGTTTTAACCATAGAATAAGCAAAAAAGTTTTTAGATTTATTATTTTTTTTAGAAGCCTGCAGCAACCATTCATTTTAGTTAAGAGCTAGAAAGCCAACCATCAGTTCATAAAACTACAAAATTTCTGTGGGCTCACTTCAAACCATTCCAGCTGTGCTGGCTCCTGGGCACCTTTAATTATGTAAATTCCTCCTTTAATCATTTCTCTTTTGTTACGCTTCATTGTGTCTAATGTACTTAATATTGGACAACAGACATCAGGCTTTTATTAGAACTTGAAGATATTTGAGTCTTATTTTAATTAGCATTTTTTTTCAGGTAGTCCCACTATGTGTCTACAGAGGCTTTTCCCGTGGCCATTATCCAACAAGTGCAAACTTTCTAATTTTGCTAGTAACTTGCTTATGATACCTATGTAACTTTAGCAAGAGAAAAATGTATAGATTTAAAAAAACAAGTTAAATGTGTTAGAAGTTGTGGTGTTGCACCTAAGAGATACCATACAGCAACCCATCATCAGTAAACATACACAGTGCCACGCTGCCTTTTAGATAGGTCTATATTACTCATTTAAACTATAACTAATCTAAGTGGAAATGGAATGGAATTAAAAATCATTTGAAGGTAACATGACATTGTGAGAATGTTAGTTTAGACAAGTACTTAGTAACTGACCTAGGCAAAGTTCAATCTCTCATTCAATTCTTCATAACGACCAAAGATTGCTTATAACAAGATGTAGAATTTAACTTCATTAACATCATTCAACTTTTGTTCAGTATTATGTTCAGAATATTTACATTAATGACTTAAAAAATATAATTAGGATACAATAATTACTTTTAGAGATGTTGGAGTCTCTTAGACATTCAGACATGAACAACTCATCTGGCCTTCAAAATAAGGGAAACTATTAGGAGTCAGTCTGATTCAAATCTTTCTCAGAGCCCTATGAAAGGAGAAAGGAAAAATTAGTTCTGTGTCTTTGCCCAGAGCAGACATAACAAGGTCTCTTCTGGAGCAGGGACAGGACCCAAAGGAGTCAAGACTGTGGTTTCTGGAAACCTGACTCTTCCCCCCAGGGGTATGTTTGTAAGTTCTATTGGAGCTGTGTATGAGGTATCCATTCTTCATTCTCCTTGCCAACATTGCTTAATTAACTTTCTGCTGACTCTGTCTTATTCTCCTTCTGTAGAGATAATTTATAAGATGCTATAGTTCTTGATAAACTTTATTGGCATAAGCCATCAGCCTAGTCCAAGGCCATCAAAATCTTAAGGAGACAACATTCTTTTGAATCAAGGCAATTTTCATTTACCAATGCAGTGTCATCTAGGAGGGCCTTATTTTATATTCCTGTAGTGTGGGTGTTATATTTAAATTCTTTAACAGGAGTATTGTAAGACTCAGTGGCCTTGGTGTATGCAAAATTCCTGTTAAACAGAGAGAAGAGGCATTAAGAAGAAAAACACTAAAACCACACAACATGTCTGCAAGCCTAATCTTTGTGGTGATTTTCTTTCTTAGTTCCCAACTCCATATATCTGTGTCAGTTAAAGATGAGTCTTACAATAGATGTCAAGGGTACTATTCTGCTGTCTTGTCAAGTTACTCTTTTCTGATAAAACATAATTTAAAGTTTCTAATCCTGTCTCTGTTACTGCTGACCTGTCCACAGGGGTCAGTCAACAGGGTCTGCTAGAGAGAGAGTGGGGACGGAGGGGCAAGAGACTTGAAGAATGGAGACAAGACAGGGTGTCTGATCAGGTCTTGTTTATTGAAAGAATATCATGGGTATAGAAGCACAAGCAGGGGAGTGCAGCTGGAGACACTTAACCACAAGTGCCTTGCAGCTGGGGGCACTAAACAACAAGTCCAGGATATGTCTGAGAAAAACAAATGTTTATCAGAGTGTGCTCATCTGTTGTAGGTTGTTGAAAAACAAGTCTCTTGTAAGGGTATATGGCCCGAGATGGCTGCAAAGATGATAGCCGGTTCTGCTAAGACTTGGCTCCCACAACTGCCTTCTGTAATGACAGGTCATAGGCACAATATTTCAGTTTATAAAACTGCCATATAAATACCTATGTGTTTACATAGATTACAGTTGCTCCTGGACACAACTAAATGAACTGTCTTCCTACAGTGGATAGCAGCAATGGCTACAATGCGAAATAAGTCCATTTGCTAGGCGTGCCATTATTTGTATTCAACCTTTCCACCTGACGGTAGGTGCAAATGTAGATGACTTCTCTTACCATGGCTAAAGCTATGTAAACTTCTCTACACAACACCAGCATTTGCCAGTACTAAGACTCACTTTCTTCCAATATTTGGTATGGTGTGAGCACCTCCAATGCTGCACATGCCCCAGGCTGTGAAGCCAAATGCTTTGACTTGGGTCAAGATTTTCAGGATTTTTTATGGCCAGAGTTTTAAGCACACATGTAAAAGCAGTTAAATCAGGAGACAGCACTTATACAAAGAGCTATTATAAAATAAAATGACTTAGGATATGCTACTACTGACCCCATGGCTCTACTGCTGTGCTTCAATCAAAGATAAAAAAGCTAACATTACAGGTACTGTAAACCAGATATGGTAGAAATCACTGAGACAGCTACAACACCTTTGCACATTGGGTTATGTTGTGACTGAGACCATGTACTTTTGACACATCTTTTGTGTCATCCTAGGGTCAATATTTCTGGCCATGATCATTACTATTGCTGTTGAATAAAATCTCCTTGTTATGATCTCTGTAGGAAGAGAGAAGCACATTCCATCCTGTAAAAGAGTTATCAAACAGTTGATGGGAAGAACATTAAAATGAAAGGAAAGGAAAGTGCTACTTTGCAGCAAGACACTTTTTACTTTTTCTATATACTAGAATATAGAAAATCAGGATCTATAATCGCTCTTGAAAGTGTTTGCTAAATTTAGCAGCTTACCTGGTAAGGTCAAGGCTGGAATACACACAATCAACTAAGATTCTCAGTCTGGTTTTTGTGTGGCTTGTTGTAGAGAGCCATTATGTGCTGCACCTGAAGATGGTACTGGGTGAGATTGCTCCTTGTGGTAAACAAGTCCTCATTTGGCTATACAGCTGTGCAGGGGCAGGAATGGTCATACGTGGATGTATGGAGAGATGATACATGGCATATGCTCATTGACCTTTGCTTAGATATAAGCCTGGTCCCCGGGGTAGGGGGCCACCACCACCAGAAAGCTACAATCCTGAGTAAACTGCCTTGAGAAGGAACCTTGTTGTCTTGTGTCTAATTTCCTGCTGGCCAGGAAGGGCGCTGGACAGCTTGTGGTGTCAGAGCCTCCTCTATTTGGTTCTACTACTTAAACACTAGGTGGCACTCTGAATTTAGGTTTGATTAGTTTTGTAACAATAGGATCTTGATGGGTGGGGGAGTGAGATATTTTTGTTATTATAAATTATTTACTTATTCACTTTACATTCCAACATCAGTCCCCCTTCTCCTCCCATTCCTCACCTCTTTCAGATCCTCCCCCATTCCCCCCTTCTCCTCTGAAAAGAGAGGACCCCCTCCCCAGTATCACCCATCCTACCCACTACCAGCTCCACCCCCACCTCCACCCTGCACATCAGTCACTATAGGACTAGGAGCCTATTGTTTGGCTGTGGGTCTCTGAATGTTTCCATCAGCTGCTGGATGAAACCTCTCAGGAGAGAGGCTAGGGTCTCGTCTGCAAGCATAGCAGAGCATTAATAGTGTCAGGGTTTGACTCTTTCCCATGGGATAGGTCTCAAGGAATTTCCTTGTACTCTTGTTAATAACTGAAGTTTCTACAGATTTAGCTACAATACTTCTTTTCTGTTATCTTAATGTTTATTTAACTTTTTGCTTCTCTCTATGTGTGTCTGTGTGTGAGTGTGTGTATCTGCATATGAGTGCAAATGCCCTTATAAGTCAACAGAGGACATTGAAATATTCAGAGTTAAAGTTACAGGCAGTTGTGAGCCTATGGCATGGATATTGGTAACCAAGTCATGGTTTTGTGTGTACAACGAGCAATCTAAAACATTGAGCTATCCCTCTGGTCCACCTTTATTGTATGGCATATTGTAGACCATGCTTCCAAGAAAGAAGCTCAACAAATGGCCAGATTATCATAGCTTTAGAAACATTATTTTTTTTAACACAACAATGCAATTATGTTATTGCAAGAAAGTCATTAGAGAAATGTGCATGTGTATGACATCCAGTGAATATAACTTTGACAGATCTGTTGGGAGCCAACTCCTAGCAGAAAGCAGTTATCATCTTTGCAGCTATCTCAGGCCATATATTTGCAGGTTGAAACTTTTACTCCCTGACAAGAAACTTGTTATTGTAGCATAATGTTTTTGCAAACAGCCCACAACAACTGAGCACACTCTAATAAACATCTTGTTTTTCTTAGACATATCCTGGACTTGTTGTTTAGTGCTCCCAGCTGCAAGGCACTCATGGTTAAGTGTCCCCAGCTGCACTCTTCTGCTTGTGCTTCTATACCCACAATTGTCTTCCAATAAATGAGACTTGATCAGACACCCTGTCTTGTCCCCATTCTTCACGTCTGTTGCCCTTCTATCCACTCTCTCTCTTGCAGAACCCATTGACTGACCTGCGGGCCGGGTCATCTGGCACCCAACGAGAGGCCCTGTGTGGGACGTTACTGGAAGAAGGGTTGGCAGAAAATTCAAAAGTGAAACAAAGGTGATTGCTGAGGGAACCTGCTGCATGGAGACCAGTAAGTCATACTAACGAAAATGGGGCAAGAAATAAGTCAGTATGAACTATATGTGGTACAGATGAAAAAGGCTTTTAAAGACACAAGGAGTAAAGGTGAAAATTCAGCATTTGTTGTCATTTTTTAATTTTATTAAAGAGTTATGTCCCTGGTTTCCTCAAGAAGGAACCATTGATGGAAAAAAAAAATGGCATAGAGCTAGAGATGCACTCAAAGATTTTTACAGGACATTTGGGCCTGAAAAGGTCCCAGTTACTGCCTTTTCATATTGGAACTTGGTAAATGTAATGATGTTAACAAAGTATCCATCAATAGCAGCAGTCATTGAAGAGGGTAAAAAAAATTTTAAAGGCAGTGAAAGAAAAGAAAAAGGAAAGGAAAAGACAAAAGAAAAGGTTGATTCCTCTAAGCAAGAAATAGATTTAATTTCTCTAGATAGGATGATGATAAGGGAGTGACCTCTCAAAGGTCATCCAATAGGTCTCAAAATTTGGATCAGGCTTTAGAGATAGAGAGTCCAAGGGGGAAGGAAACCAAACCAAATAGCAGTGCTCGACCCAAAGAGAGAAATGACACAATTGTTCAAAAGAAAAAGATAAATTGCATATACCAAAATTAAAATTCAAAATACAACCAAAGATTGATGATTTGTCAGAGTCAGATTGGGAAGACCTAGAGGAAAAGGCGGCCAAATATTATGACCCTGACTGGCCCTCTTTCCAAAGGGTCCTCCCCATGTGCCTCTGCTTCCAGATGCTCCCACTATGGGGATGGTAGTTGTAGATCCCAAAAAGAAGTTACAGGACAAATTTTTTTCTTAAAACAACAAATAGAGTTAGAGGAAGAGCATCAGGACTTAATCAGCCACAAAAGTTAAAGATGGGGAAGACATTTTGTGAGGTCAAGGCCATCGACAAAGATCTTCCAGGTCCTGGAGTTCCTCAATGCGGAGTCCAAAGACAATCCCTGCCCTCTGGCTTTAGTTCAGCCACAGATCACCCAGAGAAGGGAGAGGCTGAGGCTTTCCCTGTATCAGAGACCACAGACTCTCAAGGGGTTGCTTGGAGACATCACACAGGGTTTAATTTTCAAATTATTAAAGAATTAAAAAATGCAGCATCACAATATGGCACCATTGCTTCTTTACTCTTTCAATCTTAGAATCTGCCACAGAGGAGTGGCTGACTTCTGATGATTGGAATACTCTATTGAGAGCAGTTCTTAGTGGTGGTGACCATCTTATTTGGAAATTAGAATATCATGAGAATTATAAAGAGACAGCTAGGAGAAACATTCAGGCAGGCAATGGTTGGTCTTTTGATGCCTTCGTAGGAGAAGGGCAATTTACTTCTAGTCATAACAAGATGCAGTGTGACCCAGGCTTATTTGCTCAAATTCAAAACACAGCCAGGAAGGCTTGGCATAAACTCCCGGTAAAGGGGACCCTGATGCATCTTTGACAGCAGTCAGACAAGGGCCTAATGAATGATTTTCTGATTTTGTTCATTGATTAATGACAATAGCAGGGAGGATTTTGGGTAATTCAGAGGCAGGTGTAGATTATGTGAAGTTTTCACTGATGGTTCCTCATCAGGAACAGCCACTTATGCCTTTAAAAATTAAGTAATCTCCTTTGCTATATCATCTGTGTCAGCACAATTGGTTGAATTACATACTGTTATTGCCGTGTTCCAAGCATTTCTGAATAAAGCCATTAATAGTAATACAGATAGTTCATATTTAGCTCAGTCTATCCCTCTGCTAGAAACTGCTGTGCAAATAAAGCATTCCTCAGAAGCAGCTGCTTTTTTTTTTCTTTTTTTACAGTGTCAACAATTAATTTTGAGGAGAAAGTGTAAATTCTTTATAGGACACCTGAGAGCCCACACTGGACTACCAGGTCCTCTCTCTGAGGAACACAAGGTAGATCTAGCCATTCATGTTGTCGCAGAGACTTTATCAGATCTGCTGTCTAACTTGGATCAGAGCATAAAGGCTCATGAGTTACATCACCTTAATTCCCAAACTTTAAAGATCCTGTTTAAAATTACCAGAGAACAAAACTAAGCAAATTGTAAAACAATGTTGATCATGTATTACACCTTTACCAGTTCCTCATGTGGGCATAAATCCAAAGGGACTGATACCAAAAAATTTCTGGTAAATGGATGTAACTCAGTATAATGAATTTGGAAATCAAAATATATACATATATGTGTAGATACATACAGTGGTTTCATTTATGTGACATTGCAAACTGGAGAAGCAAGCAAGCATGTGATCACTCATATGCTCGCTACAATTACTGTACTGGGTGTGCCTAAACAGATAAAGACTGACAATGGCCCAGGTTATACAAGCTCCAGTTTCCAGCAATTCTGTAAAAACATTGGGAATACTACATAAAATGGGTATTCTATATAATCCACAGGGCCAAGGTATGGTAGAAAGGGCACCTCAAACCATTAAACATCAATTTGAAAAAATTAAAAATGGGCAATGGTACCCTACCAAGGGATCCCCCAGAAATATCCTTCATCACACAGTCTTTATTTTAAATTTTTAAACTTTGGATTCCGAAGAAAAATCTGCTGCAGACAATTTTGGCATCCTACTAACAAACAGAATTTTGCAACAGTCCTCTAGAAAGACCCATTAACCGGAACCTGAAATGGGCCAGACCCAGTGCTTATCTGGGGAAGAGGTTCTGTCTGTATATCTTCCCAAACAGCAGATGCTGCATGCTGGCTGCCAGAGAGACTGATTAAACAAATAGACAATAACAGCAAATCCAGAGAGAAGCCCCCTGAGAACCCTATCTTTTCTTTGCAGGAAACATGAAGATCCTTTACAATTGCCTTCAAACTGGAACAGATCAACCATCATATGCCATATAACCTGACTTGGAAAGTCCTCAATGCTCAAGAAGACATCATCACCAGAACCTCCAAGGTGGCTCCATTGGATTCTTGGTTTCCCGGGATACATTTTTTAGACCCAGGAGAGAACCCATTACTACAGTTACTGTAGCTGTCCTTTTGGGTTCGGGATTGACTGGGGCAGGAATGGGGATTTCCTCACTTGTTTTATAAAATCAAAACTATGATCAGCTCCGTACTTCTATAGATTTAGATCCAAAAAAGAATGGAATCTGCTATATCAAATTTGCAAAATTCATTATCCTCCTTAGCTGAAGTAGTACTACAGAATAGAAGAGGCTTAGACCTTTTACTCCTCCAATTGGGGAGGGGGTTGTGTGTGTGTCTCCCTTAAATAAGAGTGCTACTTTTATACCAACCATTCAGGCATTGTTAAAGATTCTATGAAAAAGGTCAGAAAAGGCCTAGAAAAAACTGAATATGCCAGCGTGACCAGGAACAGGGCTGGTTCAAGGCTTGGTTTAGTACCTTGCCATGGCTCACCACTTTACTCCCATCCATCTTGGGTCCCCTATTAGGGCTACTTATTCTTTTGTCTCTCGGGCCCATACTGTTCAACAAACTGATGGCTTTTGTACGACAACAGATAGATGCTATTCAAATGAAACCCATACAGGTCCATTATTACAGGCTGGAAGTAGGGGACTCTAAAACCTCTGTCATTGAGACTGATGAGGATTAGGCCCTAACTTACATGCTAAACAAGATAGTCAAGGACGGGTAAGAGAACACCTCAAACCCTTGCCCCTAACTGGGAGGCCTCATCAACCTAAGACAGGAGCTCAACCAAATGGCTGTTGAGTATCCAGCAACAGAAAAGGGAGGCAGGGTCTGTTCCAACCTAAGACAGACACAGTTTCCATAAGTTTTCCCAACTTTCTCTTTTGAAAAAATTAAAAAGGGGGACCCGTTGGGAGCCAGTTCCTAGCAAAAAGCAGCTATCATCTTTGCTGCTGTCTCAGGACATATATTTGCGGGTTGATACTTTTCCACTCTGACAATAGACTTGTTTTTCTAGCATGATGATTTTGAAAACAGCCCACAACAGCTGAGCACACTCTAATAAACAACTTGTTTTTCTCAGACATAACCTGGACTTGTTTAGTGCTCCCAGCTGCAAGGTACTCGTGGTTAAGTGTCTCCAGCTGTACTCCCCTGCTTGTGCTTATGTACCCATAATTGCCTTTCAATAAATGAGACTTGATCAGACAATTGTCTTGTCTCCACTCTTCACATCTTTTGCCCTTCCATCCCTACTCTCTTTCTCTTGCAGACCCCATTGACTGACCCAAAGGCCAGGTCATATATCTACTTTACAGATCATAATGTAGGCAGCATAGAGCTTCTGCAATCATATATGCTACAGCAGAGGAAGTAGCAAAAACCAAAATGGATTTCTTGGCAAAAATTCCTAAGATTTGGACTTGAAAACTATCTGTAGAAAATTCTTGCTACAGATTATTTGAAACTAGTTGCCAGTTTCCTTAAAATGTTAAATCAAACTTTAAAGCAGTAGTATCTCAAAGCCAGAAAAATATTGAACAGAAGCTTTACATTAAACTCATCCTGAATGATGTTAGATAAGCTGTAAAAATATTTCTTATGGTATACTTAAGAAGCTATAATTTGCTGAAAACATAAAACAAGATCCTGTAGTATAGTTGAGAGCTGTATTTGTAGAATGACAATTACTTTGAACCAATTGCCCTTCATCTCCTTTCTCTCTCTTCCTCTGACTCCTCTTCCTTTGCTCCCTTCCCCCTCCTTTTTTGCTTCCCTTAGACATTTCAGAAAAGAATGCAAATGGGTAATTTTAAAAATCATGGACATAAGTATTTATTTCCTTTTAGACATAACTCTAATAATACCTAATATAATGCATGTGCATATAGAATGAACAGAACATTTTAAATATAGCTACAAATAAAAATAAATATATTTTAAACAAGCTTAAATTATATTAAATTAATCCTATTATGACTTTGAAATCTTCTTAATTAGCAACAGTGGTTAATAAAAACAAAAGATTTTTATTCTAATTTTGTAAATATGGAACAAAGACTCTAAAAAGTTTATTTAAGTGGCATTTTGGATGGTGGTGGGGAGATTTTGAGACTTTAAAGCCTTGTATTACATCAAGTTTAGCTTTTTCCCCTAATGCTTGCCTGCCATGATGGACTCAGACTTTTGGAACAACAAGACAAAATAAAATCCTCCTTTTATAAGTTGTTTATGGTGATGATGTTTTATCACAGCCTCAGAAAGTATAATATGTGTATATATTCATGTTATTTCCATCCTCTGGATATCACCTCAGGTTTAGATTCTATATATTTATATTCCCTTCCAAATTAGATATGTGGGGACTTGTTTTCCACTAAGCACAGAGAATGTTTGTTTAACTCTTGGGTATCTTTATAGTAATATTTTGTGATATACATTTCTTTCCCTAATACACTGAGAAAAATCATCATCTTCTATTCCCATTATGCATTTCTTAATTCTAGCATTGTTTATGTATTATAATAATTTATCTTCTTATCACTTTCTTTGTAATAACTTATAGGTTCATTGAAAGGAACTACTGTTATGTACTCATCTCTGAATTCAACATGCTTTGTGGTATTAGAATTCACCTCATTTTTGAATAGTACATAAGCGAAAGAATGAGAAAATGGTACAGCTTCACATTGCTTTCTCCCTCTGTAAATCATACCAATAAGTGTCATTTTAAGTCAGGGTGTTAAATAGTAAACTCTTGCTATTCAACAATGTGTGAAATATTGGAAAATAAAATTAACAATAAATTCAATAATAAACATTTTGAAATTGTCAAAACAACTTCCTAAGTGTATGCTTATTTAGTTATGATTGTGTGTGTTCATGTGTATATTCTGTAATTAAAATGAATAAGTTCAATAACAAGTTTCTAACTTAAAAAGGTACAAAATCTCATAGTAAAAGTCAGAAATCAAACTCATGCTGCATGCCATTATCCCATTTCCATGCTTCACTGTTCCCTGCTGTGTTCAGGATCTCAGTCATTCTGTACCTCACTCTTGTGTATAGCCCAAGGTAACCCTGTGAGTGCAGTTGTATCTTCACTGTACTCAGTTCATTTATTTAGGATCTATTCTGAGCAATGAAATACCTGAATAATAATATTGTTTGCATTTTTAGAGTTCAGAAAACTTAAAGAACTTGCATGCTAGGTTGAAATTTAAGTTTTTACTAATTGTGTTAATGCCTCCTATTCTATTCTCCTTGTCTTCATTTCTTATCTAAATTTAACATTTTTGGATAAAGTTTATTTTGAGTGGTATTAAATGATATCTCACTGTGCTTTTATGCACTTTTTCCTGGGATCTTTTGGTGCTAAGTTCATTGAAATATAATTATTGATCATTTTATATCATTTTTGAGGAATGTATTATAATATTAATGTTATACTTTTCAGTTGCATTTATACTCTATATAGAGTAGTTTAATCTCCTTTATGTAATTTCTAGGAAGTGTGTGGTTTTGAGGATTTACAGACAATCATGGAAAGCATACAATATTGCATCATCTTTTACAAATTACTCTTGTGTTCAAAAAGTCTCTAGCTCCCTTCCAACTCTTATTCTTTGCAATACCCCAACAATAGGTAGAGAGAAGAAGAAGCCCAGAATAGCCAGATTATTCTGGTTTCTAGAAAAACATCTTCATCTAGAAATGTGGTTAACTTTCTCCATCAAAGTAAAAGATAGAAATCTGAATTCCAGTGGAATTCTATGACAAACTTTTAATAGCTTTATTTCTGGTTATGTTATAGGCAGTCTCTCAGGCCCATACACTTGCAGGATAGAGCCTCTGCTCTCATACAGTTGTAGAACAGTTTTCACTGAAGCCAGATAGTGTTTCATTGCAGTGTCTTAGATTTGGGCCTGGAAAGGTACCAGAGGTAGACTGTTCTCACAGAAGTTTACAAAATATATCCTTCTGGGTTGAAAGGTTGGATGCAGCAGAAAAGGGAACTGTGAGTGTTGGCAGTTAGGGTGGGTTCTTACTGCTGGGATATTTTATTTCTTTTTTTTTTTTGTCTCTACCTCCCTTCCAACCCTTATTCCTTGAAACACCCAATACCAGGTAGGAGAGAAAGAAAGAGTGGAAAGGGAGCATAGGTCTCTTTAAACTACTTCCTGCTGAGTTAGGGACATTAAGTTCCTTGGCACAAGTCAAACCTTTGACTCCTTAGAATATGTCCAACTTCTGTCTCTTTTCTCTTACCCCCCAGTAACAGTAGCAGCAGGAACCAACAAGAGAAGGAGCCAAGCGACTGCCTACTTCTTCCTTCCTTCCTCCTCCTCTTCCTCCAGCTCTTCCTCTTCCTCCAGCTCCTCCCTCTCCTCTTCCCCTCTTCCTTCACACTCTTTCTGCATCTCTGAACTCTGGCATTTTTTACCCTTTCCAGCGTCCTCAGAATTAAACTATCTGGAGCTGGCAAAATCATGCCCATGCCAGAGCACACAGGAGGCAAATAGTCTACTGCTGTGGATAATCTGAAGCAGCCCATGACCCACACCTGCGATTAAAACAAAAACATGTTTACATAACTGTTTTTTTTTTTTTAAACAACAACAACAACAAAAAAAAACCCATAACTCTCACTATAGGTTCTGGAAGAATCTTAGAGCTAGGTTTAAATACAGGTAGGAGTGGACAGATTAGGCTAGGGTAGTTTGGCACTGGGCCCTGTAATAGATCTAATTGGTTGGGGAGAAGGTGTAAATGGCAAGGGTCAGGGAAACTCAGCTGGAGAAAAACCAGGTAAATTCTGGAAATGGATGTGGGAGATCTTACTGGGTGGAGGGTTGGATGTGGCATAGGATGCTAAATTGTATTCTTGAGAGCTGAAGTTATTTTAGAGATGAAGTAAAGTGTTTTTGAAGCACCAGAAGCAATGCTTCTGAACCCATCCCAGTCCCTCTGCAAGAGCAGTGCATACTTTCAACCACTGGGCTGTGTCCCCAAAGAGTTTTTTTTAAAATAAATTTCTTTGTGATATATTATCATTAAACATTGATTCATATGCGTGTATTACACACCTGTATTTCTAGGTCTAAATTTCTTTGTAATTTATTGTCATTAACTGTTTGATTCATATACCTACATCAAATACCTACTTTT
This sequence comes from Mastomys natalensis, assembly GCA_021653895.1. NCBI lineage: Eukaryota > Metazoa > Chordata > Mammalia > Rodentia > Muridae > Mastomys > Mastomys natalensis. The sequence goes on from JAJTUV010000895.1 coordinate 800,034, forward strand.
CTGGGTTCATGCAGGAATTTTTCTGGTAAAAACAAGCTTGAATTGAAATGTTTAAGCAGTTCTGGTCAAGAGCACAAAACAAAAACAAAAAACCTATAAACCATTAAGTGCGACTTCTTATTGGTTTATATATACACAAAATTGTAAAGATTTCAGGACCTGTGACAGTTCATGGGGATTTGTGTACTCTTGATAATACCACACATTTTGTAGAACTATGTTTGAGTTCACCTAGATAACATAGGAATAATCGCCAAAGCAGAATACAAGTGTACACTGACTATATAGCTAGCAGAGTAAGTAGTTGAAACTTTAGCAAAGCTCCACAAGCAAGTAAGGCAGTTGTTCAAGCTGATGTTTATTTTTTTAAATTGTTTTTGTGTAAATGTCAGTGCATGTGCTTGTATGAGCAGGTACCCATGGAAGCCTGAAGAGCATGAAAAATTCCCTATAAGCCCTCCACATGGGTCCTGTATTGTGAACTGCAGTGTTCTGGTGGTTAAGAACTACTGAGCCATCATCTCTCCATTCCCAATATTGATATTCTTTAAAAGAACATATGGTACTAACAATGTAAAGTTCACCGAGTTTCAACTTTAAACAGAGTCTAGCTTTAAAATGTCTATTTAAAACAGCAGGTTCCCCTCTAGAATGAAAGGAAACAGACTTGAAAAATCAGATCAACAAGCTTAAATAAACTTTCAGTTTTCTTTGTTTGTTTGTTTATTTGTTTGTTGGTTGGTTGGTTGGTGTAGGGCAAGTGGGCTGTGCCATCAGACAAAAGAGCTGGTAAGGTTGAGTGAGCTCAGACTCCCAGGAGCCACTCCCTACCCATTTCTGTACCTGTTCTGGAACAGGAAACCACACCTCACTGGTAGTCAATCATGTATTGTAACACCTTGAGTCCTTCCCCATGCAAAGAGAGTATCACTATTGTTTCAAACTGAGGCAATAGGAAAACACCTACCCCTAAATCCTACCCAACTCCTTGATGTTTATATAGTCCCTATCCACATGGAATAAAGCACATAAGTTATTTCACCAAGGATCATCTAAGAATGGGTATATTTACTGAGCTGTAACACTTGAGGAAGAGTTCTTTCTTTCAAAGTGTTCATCACTGTGTTTTGGACCTGGCTGGCTGACCAGACCTGGGGTTTCTGCCACCTCTGGCCACCAGTCTGTGGCTGTAGCTGACAAGACACCTGGGACTCTGACAGCCTGCCTGTCACAGGCCACTTAAGCCACCCTGTTTCTCTTCTAAGAGCTGTAATACTCCCAGCATTCCTGGCTTGACTGGAGCCCTATGGAACCTATTTGTCTCCATCTCCTGATGGACATTGGCTGACAATTGGTTGGTTTTTGTGACAGAGTTTCTTTGTGTAGCCTAAAAACTAGCTCTGTAGATGAAGCTGGCCTCAAACTCAGAGATCTGCTTGCCTCTGCCTCCTGACTACTGGGATTAAAGGTATGGGCCACCACTGCCTAGCCTCAATTACATTCTTAATGATGAGATAGTAGAACCTGGTATGGTTCATGAGGAAATATTCAAGTCATTGAGTTTGGCAAGCAGAGTAAGTTCAGTTTGGTCAAGGTCAAGCAGACTCTTTGCTGAAATCAGGATGCATAATTCTGATATTCTCTGCATGATGAAGAAAAATTTATTTCTGAGAAAGACTTTCTATTAAGATTTGCACCACCACTGCTTTCATTATAATTAACAGTCTTTCTGCCTTTGCTAAGGTGAGAGAGCAGAGGCTTAGTCAGATCAGCCAGTAACAGCTCAAGAAGCCCACCTGCTAGGCCAAGTAATCACAGCAGACAGCTCAGGCTGGTCACTGAAGGGTAATGAAACACTGACTAGCTCAGTCTGAAACACAGAAAATTAGAATAAAACACTTCCCACTCATTTCACTTAGTCAATTTTAAAAGGCATGCATATTAATATTATTAATTTGTAGATAAATATTCAACACTTGTTGTTGAAATTAATATTTAATAAAAGGGGCTGTGTGGGCCAACCATCTAAGCTGCAGCAGCTCTGCTTAGCTCTGCTTAGCTCTGCTTAGCTTGCTTAGCTCTCTTAGCTCTGCTTAGCTCTGCTTAGCTCTGCTTAGCTCTGCTAGCTCTGCTGCATGTTCCTCAGCCAGAGGCCATGTGTTGCACCACAGCTAGAAATGGCCAGCCAGAAACACTGGTCCTGGCACCCATGAGAAGCCAGCGTGGGAGATGGCTCTGCCAATCTTCCACGCTGTCTCCACAAGGTTGGGCTGAACCAGACCATCCCACCATCACACAGGCCTGGTAAAAATGAGACTCTAATTCTTAGATTATCCAAAGGCTTTATATGTTTGGTAATTTTCAACAACAAGACGCCCACACAATTGAGGGTGTTTCCCAATTATCTAACCTAGATATAAGTTATTACCCAGGACTGCTTTTGATCCAAGTGTGGTTCTTCATCCTCCTTCTCTATCTCTCTCCCTTTGCTCTTCCTCCTCCTTCTCCTCTTTCTCTCCTTACTCCTCCCACCTTAGCTCCTCCCAACTTGTGGGAAAATTTCCCACTACAACTTGTTAAACAGTCAATTCAATACTTTGTAAAGTCTTACCCAGGTACTAGAACTCTGGGCAAAGACTCTAAGAAAATGCATTTCAGTTTTAGGAAAGGAATAAAATAGATTTTTTTCTCTTTGAAGTTCATATTGCTGCATTTTTCTTGCAGTACTCAGAAGGATTGGAAACCTATAGACTTTTCCCAGTGTCTGGGACTAGCATAGTCTCTGAGGAGCAGAACTCTGAGATGGGTTACTAGTGGTTGTAGGTTTAGATTTTCAAAACTTGCTTTAATAAGAGTTCTAAAATGCTTCATCCTCCCTTCTAGCCTACCACTCACCATAGGTAGTGGAAAAGAAAGGTTCTTAGGATATGAGGGAAGTGGAAATGTTTAAAAATAGTTCTTTGGTAATAGTTCTTTAGTTCTATTTTCATTATCCTGTCTAGTCCACTACCAAACACCAAACACAAATCAGCAGCTACAGTCCAGTCCACTCAGCAGACACCACGTACCACACACAGATAAGGAATGACAGTTTGATTCAGAAAAAACTGCTAGGCTTCACCAGTCAGCCAGAGTCCAAAAGAACAAGAAGCTGCCAGTATACCACAAGAAGTTCTTTGGCGAGTTATTCTTTTTGAAGTCACAACAATTGAAGATCGCAATGTATCATGTCTGACTATGAGTAGTGCAGCTTCTATAGTTTCCATTGATTCCTTTTGAAAGCAAATTCTGCTTTCACAGGACCAAATGTGTTTTAAAAAAATGACTACACTAAGACAATGAATTTATATTCTTTCTACTGACTACAGAAGACATGTTCTTGGGATTTACACCTGTATGGATTTTAATTTTTCTTTTCATTTTTTTCCTTTTTTTAAAAATTGTATATTTTCTTTATTAACATTTCAAATGTTATCCCCTTTCCCAGTTCCCCTCAAACCCCTTATGATGTTCCCCCTCCCCTGATTCTATGAGGGAATTCCCCCACTCACCAACACTCTCCCACCTCCTTGCCCTCAAATTCCCTACATTTGGGTATCAAGCCTTCACAGGACCATGGGCCTCTCTTCCCATTGATGCTTGACAAGTCCATCCTCTGCTACATATGCAGCTGGAGCCAGGGTCCCTCCATTTGTACTGCTTGGTTGGTGGTTTAGTCCTGAGAGCTCTGTGGGGTCTGGTTGTGTGGGGCTGTGAGAGGCAGCTGGGTGCCTGGTCAAGCACAGGTCTCAAGCCCCGGACCCTAATTGGACAGCAGGCATTCAGCTCTGCTCCCGGACCCTGGTTCCTTTCATTTAGCTTCAGCCCTCCACAGCCTCTCCCACAGAGAGGCCTATGGCCATCAGTCACCAGGAACAGTGCCTCAAGCTCTCCCACATGTAGATGAGGTTCTCCAAGCTCTCAGACCAAGCCAATAGGTGTTATCTGCTGCCAGACCCTGACCCACACCAAAACTGTATAAAAGAGCCTTATTCAGGAGAAGTAAAGGTATGTGAGAATCATCCTGTTGTCTGAGAGTTTCTATGTTGCAAGAGCTGAAACACTTGGAAAGAGATTTGCTCTCCCAAAGCATCTTCAGGACCCTTCCCTCCTTGTCAGCTAGCCAGCACCTCACCGGCCGAACCCAGACCAGCTCAGTGCAGAGGGACAGGTGCAGCACCTGGGAGTGACTGGGTATCGACAGTGGAGATATGAGCAGAGGCAGCAGCGGAGGTGATCTCCCTCTTGCTCGAACTCTGTCCCCTTTGCCTGGACCCTAAAACCAGGCCAGGCTGGATATCTTTGTAGGATGCTGTCTGGAACAGGGACCCACATGGTTCGTTGATATTATTGTTCTTCCTATGGGGTTGCAAACCCCTTCAGCTCTTTCAATCTTTTCTCTAACTCCTTCATTGGGGACCCCATTGGGGACCCCATGCTCAGTCCAATGGTTGGCTGTGATCATCCGACTCTATATTTGTCAGGCTCTGGCAGACCCTTTCAGGAGATAGCTGTATCAGGCTCCTGTCAGCATGCACTTCTTGGCATCCACAATAGTGTCTGGGTTTGGTGACTGTATATGGGATGGATCCCCAGGTGGCATAGTCTTTGGATAGCCTTTCCTTCAGTCTCTGCTCCAAACGTTGTCTCCATATTTGCTCCCATGAGGATTTTGTTCCCCTTTCTAAGAAGGACTGAAGCACCAACACCTTGGTCTTTCTTCTTCTTGAGCTTTATGTGGTCTGTGAATTGTATCTTGGTTATTCCAAGCATTTGGGCTAATATCCACTTATCAGTGAGTGCATACCATGTGTGTTCTTTTGTGACTGGGTTACCTGACTCAAAATGATATTTTCTAGTTCCATCCATTTGCCTAAGAAATTCATGAATTCATTGTTTTTAATAGCTGAGTAGTGCCTCATTCTGTAAATGTACCGAATTTTCTGTATCCATTCTTCTGTGAGGGACATCTGGGTTGTTTCCAGTTCTGGCTATTATGAATAAAGCTGCTATGAACATAGTGGAGCATTTGTCCTTGTTATATGTCAGAGAATCTTCTGGGTATATGCCCAGGAGTGGTATAGCTGGGTCTTCAGGCAATATTATGTCCAATTTTCTGAGGAAAACCCCCAGACTGATTTCCAGAGTTGATGTACCAGCTTGCAATCCCACCAACAACAGAGGAGTGTTCCTCTTTCTCCACATCCTCCTCAGCATCTGCTGTCACCTGAGTTTTTGATCTTAGTCATTCTGAAGGTGTGAGATGGAACCTCAGGGTTGTTTTGATTTGCATTTCCCTGATGACTAAGGATATTTAACATTTCTTTAAGTGCTTCTCAGCCATTTGGAATTTCTCAGTTGAGAGTGCTTTGTTTGGCCCTGTACCCCATTTTTAATAGGATTATTTGATTGTCTGGAGTCTAATTTCTTGAGTTCTTTGTATATATTGGATATGAGCCCACTATCAGATATAAGATTGGTAAAGATCTTTTCCAATCTGTTGGTTGCTGTTTTGTCCTATTGACAGTGTCCTTTGCCTTACAGAAACTTGCAGTTTTATGAGGTCCCATTTATCAATTCTTGATCTCAGAGCATAAGCCATTGGTGTTCTGTTCAGGGAACTTTCCCCTGTGTCACATGTTCAAGACTTTTCCCTACTTTCTCCTCTATTAGTTTCAGTGTGTCTGGTTTTCTGTGGAGGTTCTTGGACTTGAGCTTTGTACAAGGAGATAAGAATGAATCAATTTGCATTCTTCTATGTGCTGACCTCCAGTTGAACCAGCACCATTTGTTGAAAAAGTTGTTTTTTGGCTGGTAAGCCAAGGACGGGTAAGATTCTGCACAGAGCCTTACCAACCTATGATAGAAGTGCATTGCTTATGATAATGCATATTCCACCACTGGTAAGGAAGGCTTTCTTGTCAGAATCGACCTAAGACAGTCTCAGTCTGGTTTATGCAATAAAAGGGGGGAGATGTGGAGAGCTTTTGGGGCTGCCTGGCAGGAATCTAACATTGGCCAAGGAGGACAAGGAAATGGACTGCAGGCAGGAATCTGACATTGGGCTGGAACAAAGAAGCAATTTCAGGCAGAAATCTCAATCATAGGACTAGAACAAAGAAGAAATTTCAGGCAAGAATCTAAATCTTAGGCTAGAACAAAGAAGTAATTATAGGCAGAAATCTAAATCTTAAGTTAGAGCAAAGAAGTAGGCTTCAGACAAATGACTTTGGGCTAGGACAGAGAAGTATGCTCATATATTTTGGTCATCCCGATAAGCCCTTAGAAATAGTGATCACAGGAGTGATCAGGGGACTCTGTTTATTGTTGTGCATATTCTTTGATTATCTGGGTTTATTGTCTTCCTTGCTTCTGGACTATTGCATCTATTGTATTGCTAGTTCCTCAACCTAGAGCTGACCTTAATACTTCATGTAATTTAAACAGTATAAAGGCAAAAAAGGAGGAGGAGGGATGGGATAGGGGTTTAATGGGTGAGGGGAATGGGGAAGGGGGATGGCATCTGAAATGGAAATAAATAAAATATTGAATAAAAAAAAGAAAATTCTATTTGTTTTTTCCACTGCATGGTTTTAGCTCCTTTGTCAAAGATCAAGTGACCATAGGTGGGTAGGTTTATTTCTGTATCTTTAATTCTATTCCACTGATCTACCTGCCTGTCTCTTCAGCAATATCATGAAATTTTTATCCCTATTACTTTGAAATACAGCTTGAGGTCAGAAATGGTGATTTCCCAGAAGTTCTTTTATTGTTGACAATAGTTTTTGCTATCCTGGGTTTTTGTTATTCCAAATGAATTTGAGAATTGCTCTTTCTAACTCTATGAAGAATGGAGTTTGAATTTGATGGGGATTGTATTCAGTCTGTAGATTGCTTTCTGCAAGATGGCCATTTTTACCAATTAATCCTGTCAATACATGAGCATGGGAGATCTTTCCATTTTCTAAGATCATCTTCGATTTCTTTCTTCAGAGGATTGAAGTTTTTGTCATACAGATCTTTCACTTGCTTGGTTAGAGTCATATCAAGATATTTTATATTATTTGTGACTAATGTGAAGGGTGCAATTTCTTTCTCAGCCTGTTTATCCTTTGAGTAGAGGAAAGCTACTGATTTGTTTGAGTTAATTTAATATCCAGCACTTTGCTGAAGTTGTTTATTAGGTTTAAGAGTTCTCTGGTGGAAGTTTTGGGGTTACTTAACTATACTATATCATCTGCAAATAGTGATATTTTGACTTCTTCCTTTTCCATTTGTATCCCTTTGACCTTTTTTTTTGTTACCTACTTGCTTTGGCTAGGACTTCAAGTACTATATTGAATAGGTAGGGAGAGAGTGGACAGCCATGTCTAGTCCCTGATTTTAGTGGGATTGTTTCAAGTTTCTCTCCATTTAGTTTGATGTTGGCTACTGGTTTGCTGTATATTGCTTTTACTATGTTTAGGCATAGACTTTGGATTCTGATCTTTCCAAGACTTTCACCATGAAGGGATGTTGAATTTTGTCAAATGCTTTCTGAGCATCTAGTGAGATGATCATGTGTTTTCTTTCCTTTAAGTTTGTTTATATAGTGGATTATGTTTCTGTATATTGAACCATCCCTACATTCCTGGAACAAAGTCTACTTGATCATGATGAATGATTGTTTTGATGTGTTCTTGGATTCGGTTTTTGAGAATTTTATTGAGTATATTTGCATTGGTATTCATAAGGGAGAGTGGTATGAAGTTCTCTTTCTTTGTTGGGACTTTGTGTGGTTTAGGTATGAGCATAATTGTGACTTGATAGAATGAACTGGGTAGTATTCCTTCTTTTTATATTTGTGAAATAGTTTAAAGAGAATTAGTATTAGGTCTTCTTTGAAGATCTAATGGAATTCTGCACTAAAAGCATCTGGTCCGGGCTTTTTTTTTTTTTTTTGGTGGGGAGAATATTAATGACTGTTTCTATTTCTTTAGGGGTTTATGGGACTGTGTAGATGGTTTATCTGCTCCTGATGGTTGATTTGGCACCTGGTACTTGTCTAGAAAATTGTCCATTTCATCTAGATTTTCCAGTTTTGTTGAATATAGGCTTTGTAGTAGGATCTGATGATTTTTTTAATTTCCTTGGTTTCTGTTGTTATGTCTCCCTTTTCACTTCTGATTTTATTAATTTGAATACTGTCTCTGTGCCCTCTGTTAGTCTGGCTAAGGGTTTATTATCTTATCGTTGCTGTCTTCATAATATTCAGAAATTGGAAAGAGCCTAGATATCGGTCAATGAAAAAATAGATAAAGAAAATGTGGTACATTTACACAATGGAATATTACTCAACTGTTAAAAAACATGAAATTCATAGGTAAATGGATGGATCTAGAAGTCATCCTTACCGAGGCAACCCAGGCCCCAGAAGACAAATATGGTATGTATTAACTTATAGTGAATATTAGCTTTTAAGTCTTCAATAAGCAGACTTCATCTGTATAAACAGAGGTTAGCTATAAAATAAGGGACTAGGTGAGAAAGGTATCTCTTAAGGAAGGAAAAATGAATATATAGTTATTGATGGACAGGATGTAGGATTAAATGGAGAGGGATAGAATAAAGAGGGTAAGGGAGGGAACATATGGATGAACAACTAAAACTAAGGGCCAACCAAATCAAAGCACATCCCATGGGCCAGAACCAGTCTCTGACACTATTAATGATGATCTGTCATGCTTGTAGACAGGATCCTAGCATAACTGTTCTCTAAGAGGTTCCACCAACAGCTAATAGAATCAGATGCAGAGACCTACAAACCAAACATTAAGTGGAGTTTAGAAGTTTTGTGGACGGATTGAGGGACCCTAAGAGGATAGTGACTCCGCAGGAAGATCAACAAAGTCAACTAACCTGGACCTTTGGGAGCTCCCAGTGACTGAACCACCAAAGAGCAAGCATGGGCTGAACCTAATGCCCTCCCCCAGCACATGTAGCAGATATGCAGCTTGATCTTCATGCAGGTCCTCCAACAACTGGAGTAGAGGCTTTCTGTCAATCTGATACATACCTATGGATCTTGTTCCCTTAACTGGGTCACCTTGTCTGGTTTCAGTGGGAGAAGATGTGCTTAATCCTTCAGTGACTTGATTTGCCAGGGTAGGGTGATAACAGGGGGAGAGGGTTGCCCCCCTTCATAGAGGAGAAGGGGAAGGAGAAATGAGGGGAGGAGCTGAGGTACTGAAAGGAGGGGGCTGATATTTGGATGTAAAGTGAATAAACAAAAAAATAGTGAAAAATAACAAAGGGTCAATTGTAGGGTCTTATAGAGATTAGATATCCAAGTCCAATATGTTGATCTGTTGCTGAATGACATCTGTTTTGAGATAGGATTCTTCAGTGAACCTGGAGCTCACTGTTTTGAATAGATTGGCTGGCTGGCAAACTCCACATATCCTCCTTTCTTGGTTTCCTCTGTGTATTTTCATATTGAGCCATCTCCCAGATACCCAGGGCAGTTTCTGAAACCATGAAGAAACCATTCTCTTGCTGTCTTCTTGTAATGTTAAAATAAATACATGGGGATGCAGAGATGGTTCTTGTGGTTAAGAGCACTTGCAGCTCTTGTTGACCACCTGGGTTCACTTCTAAGTATCCACATGGCAGCTTACAACCACTTGTAACTCTAGTTCCAGAGGATCTAGCATCTTTTTCTTGCCTCTATAGGTTCTGCATGCATATGCATTATGGATGCAAATAATCTTTTAATTTAGAAATAAATACTTGGCAGTATTCTTACTATATGAGATTTATGGCTCTTTCCTACTCCACCATTACACTTTCTTCCCTATTTCTCTTCTCTCTTGTCCCTTATGTACTTAGTTTACAGCCTATCCCAAGGATTCTGTTCCAGCTGGGAGCCATGGTAGTTTGGATTCATGGCAGTACTGGGCTCAGCTATCTTGCCTGTCTTGACCTTGCCTGTCTTGTATGACCTGACTCACTGCATGGCCTGAACACCTAGGGAAACCCTTATGAATTCAACTGGGTTCTCATGCTCATCTGCTTTTTTTGGGGTAGAGGGAGGCAGCACTTTCTGCTGAGCACATTTCTGGCTTAACTTCTCTGAGTTTGCTAGATTCCTGGCAGGGTGTCTTGTCAGCTCGGGGTTTTTTCTCATGTTTGGGCATTTTTGTCTCATAATAATTGGCTAGTTTTGTTGTAAATAGTATCAACATTTTACTATCTAGTTTCTCTATTGTTTCTTATTGTTAACCGTGAATTGTGAAAAATATTATGCATAGAGCCTTATTTTCATATAACTCTCTAATCTCTAATATCTTCTTAAGGCTTCATGACATGTCAAGGATTTAGAATTCATGGTAGAAGTGAATGTTGACTGAAAATTTGAGACTTCATGAGCTTTTCCCATCCTTCACTCTGGTACAGGTGTGAGGCAAAGCAATACTGGAGACAATGATCCAGTTAGGAAGTAAAAGTCACAGAACAATCAAAGCCAGGGTTAAGAAGTGAGATCATGAGCAACAGAAAGGTACAGCATTCAGAGCATCAGTGAGTCAGTAGTCTAAACACTAGATAGGCATGCTGGACAGACATTTTCAGAAATCTTTACCAACAAACAAAAACAGTCATTTATAAACTCATGATAAATTTGCTCCTTGTATACTATATAGACACAATTGCTCATCTCCCACTGTTCCCCAGCACATCTCTTCCATAGCGTGAGGCAACTTATTTCCATGACTAATACTCCTACTCCCTACTAATCCTTCAATTTGAATCTTAACCCTGAATTGCCAGCTCTGCTGTGAGTAAGGCATGGGCTCTGCATTGCCCATGAAACCTCTTCACTGCTGCTGGTCTTCTTCCTGCTCCTGCATTTCAGATCTCTTAGAGTCCTATATGTCTTTTCTATACACTGATAAACTGCGAGCTTTCTAAAAGCCTGCAATAGACTAGAATATTGCTTGGCACACTGTATGTATTCAAAGAAAACAACACACAACCCAAGGCAGCATTCTGGTTTCTTCCTCAAGGGACCAGACTGCATTGCTAAAGCCATACCCTGATGTCCTTCACATTAGGTCTCATCACAACACTCAGTATCAGAACCACTGAAAATGAGGAGGAGAGCATGCTGCCCATGCCCACCACATTCCACTCCCTGGGCTGAGCATATTCAAACCACCACACCAGGATTGCCTCAGTCTGTGTTTTCTTTATTGGTTCTATTTATCTTTTCAGTTCTTGGACATTTTTATTCATATCCTTCACCTGTTTAATTGTGTTTTCCTGTGTTTATATTTATTTGTCTCCTTTTTTATGCTTCTACCTGTTTGGGTGTATTTTCCTGTATTTCTTTTAAGAGATTTATTCATTTCCTCTTTAAAGACCTCTGTCATCTTTGTAAGATTGGATTTAAAATCATCTTCTTGTGCTTCGGTTTCCTTGTGATATCCAGGGTTTTCTGTAGCAGGATAGCTGGGCTCTGGTGGTACCATATTGCCGTGGGGGGTCTTGTTGATTGTTTTCTTATGCTATTCTTTAGGCATCTGGTTTTTCCAAGTGTTCACCAGTTGATCCTGATGGCAGCAGGACTTCTTGGGAAGTTGAGAGGAGCCTTGGGCCAACATTTGAAGTCAGGATGTCCAATTCTGGTGGCTGTGTCTCAGGCAGACCCCTCTGGCAAGGGATTGAAGGGGCAATCTTCCAAACTGGCAGTTCTTGATTATTTCCATAGTGATTGGACAGGGTTCCAAGCTAGTAGTTCTTGGGGTCTCCAGAGCCCTCTATGGAGAAACAAGATGTTCCTAGGGTCCTGCAAGGGTCCTCAGGACCAAAGAGGAAGCCCAGAGCTAGACAATGGAGTTCATGGGACCATGCACAACATGCCTCGGCTGGCCATGTCCTGGGCAGACCCAACTAGAATGGGATTGGTGGAAGAGAGTTCCAAGCTGGTTAGTTTTGGGGTGATGGAAGGCTTCCACGGGAAGCAGGGTGCTCTTGGGGGTCCTGCAAAACTCCTTGGGACCAAAAGCTGGAAAACGGAGTTCATGGGATCATGCACAGCTTTTCTCTCTGCCTGTAGTGTTCCCGGTGGACCCAACTGGGTTGGAATTGGTGGAGCAGGGTTGCAAGCTGGTTAGTCTTGAAGTCCCCCAAAGGCTTCCATGGGGATTCAGGATACTCTTTGGTCCTGCAAGGCTCCTCAGGACCAAAGAGATAGAAAATGGAGTACATGGAACAGCGCAGAACTCACCTCAGGCTATTGTGTTGTGGACAGACTTAACTCTAGCTGTGGGCTTCTAACTAGGTTTACACTATCAGATATGAATTCTGTCCTATAGGGTGGGCTTCATATCGAATCAGAAAGTAGTTTATTACACTCATAACAGTCATATTACTATTGTACCTATGGGCACATCTTGTCTGGGAGAACAGTAATTTAGCAGAATGCAGTGCCAGGTAAAAACACTGATATCAATTCTTCTCCCAAAACCCAAATTTCACCTTCTAGTAACTTTGGAAGCTATCCAGAAAGGAGGAGAGTTTCCTGGTCAGTTTGAGATGGATTTATCTTTGTCCCACAAACAAAAATCTGGTGTCTTCAGCAATAGGGTTTTAACAAATAGTAATGTTGGAAAACCAGAAGCAATGATATAACCTGTATTGTTTTGGGTGTCTCTGTGGCCTCCTAGAACAATAACTCATAGTAAGGTAAGTTGTACCTGCTATTTAGATCCTCATTCAACAATCCATATCTTGAGAGAATAGCAGTGTCTACATATTCAAGATACTTCTGTTCAAATTGCATATCTTTTTTTTCCCTTGAAAACAAAGTTATACTTTTAGTTGCTTACAAATTAGGAGTTTTCATGTAACATTCTTAGTTTTGGCTAAATTGTTCTATTACTCCTTCCTTCCCCTATTCCCTTGAATCCATTCCTGTTTAAATCTTTAATTCAAGTATTATCCTCCTGTTCTTTCATATCACATGTGTTCTACTATCTCTTCTCGTTATATTTTTATTTAGCTTGCAAGATTGTAGGTTTCCATATAGTTTTTTTGAATAACATTTTGATTAACCCTTTCCTCACTCCACTTCTTGCTTGAACCTCTTTTTTCTAGCATTCCTTCTCTTTCCTGTCATTTTATATTTATCCTACTAACCCCCCTCACTTAATGCATTCTTCCCCACCAATGGGCTATAGTTACCTGGATTCCACACATACTCCAAGTTTAATGTATGAAATCCTCTAAGAATTAAAAAGTATTATATTAGAAACGTAATATCCTCATAGATGTCCATCACCTCATGAATGCGGTATGTTTAGGGATTAAATTTTACTTATCTGTTAAGATTAAATTTGTAAGAAAATGAAAAATACTATCGTGATGGCTATTTCTGATTGTCAACTTGAGTACATCTGGATTGAACTATAATCCAAAATGGAGGGTGATCCAGATCTTGAGGCTGTAAGACAGAGGCTTCTGACCCAGATCTTGACATGGGATGACATAAATTTTTGATTCAGATCTTGAGGCATAGTGTCTGTGGAAACTTAGGCCCAGGCAAGGTAGTACACACTTTTAATCCCAGGAGACTGAGAAAGCAGATCTCTGAGTTCAAGGCCAGCCTGGAACAGAACAAGTCTCAAATCCAGGCGTGGTGGTAAATACCTTTCATCTGGGTTGTGCCTTCTGCTGGAGGCCCACATAAGGACAATGGAGGAAGGAAGCTTTGCTCTTCTTTGCCTGCCTGTACTTACTTGCCAGCATATCTGTTGGAACCTACTTCTTTAGAATTCCAGCTTATACAGAAGGCCAGCTGGAACACATAGCCTCATGGGACTGAGAAATTGCTTGATTCTTGGACTTCCCATTCACAGCTACCCATTGTTGGGTTAGTTGGATTGCAGACTGTAAGACATTTCAATAAACTCCCTTAATATAGAGAGACATCCTGTAAGTTCTGTGACTCTAGAGAACCTGACTAACATTGGCATCTGAGAATTACCACACAGACCATACATGTACCAACCTCAGTTAAGCAAGAATAGTTTATTGAATGCACACCATAATACTGGAGATCCAGGACAACAATAAGGAATACGTAATTGTGGCACTAGTCTGTCCTCAGGGCAGGCTTTTTAATATGAACAAAACAGGTTAAACTTTTTAAAGGCAAGCAGTGAAGTGAAACAACATTTTTGGTTAACTAAACAAAGTAGTATCAGCTAATTATGCTGATTGGTCCTGAGTAAGGTTAGAAGGGTGATGGACAGGTGGTGAACATGAAATTCAGAACATTGAGATAACAGGGTACAAGTGATTCAACCATAACGTTTTAGTTCACCAGTAACTTCTTCAGTGTCAGTTAAAGTAAGAAGTATGAACTTAATTTCACCTTGGGAGTAACATGGGGTCTGAGTACAAATGGCTATAGGTATGTTAAAGGAGTAGGCCTCAACAACTAATACAATTATACTAAGTGAAATATTCCTGGCCCACAAAGACAAACATTATGTATGATCCTAGCTTTGAAACTTATGTTTTCATGTTTAAGTGGAGATTTGAAAACCAGAAGGGAAAATGAAATGGGAAAGAGGAAGAGACTTTAAGAGAATGAGGAAATAATGGAATACATGTAATTTTAACAAGAATGGTGATGGACAGGATATTATAGGTTTATGTATAGATGAGGGTAAGGATAAGGAAGAGGAGATGATGGTGCAGGTTAACTAGAACTAAGGATATATTGAACAAGACTTATGGAAGCTCAACACTTTGTAAGCTAATTATAAAATATATGTTTAAAATAGATTTTGAATGGAGGTACTATATTATTAGGTAATTTTGCTTCCACGAGACATTGGTCACTAAAACAAAACATCAGTGCCAGGCTTGAGATATCTTCCTGAAGAAGTATTAGTTGTGGAGGCCCCAGGGGCTCTCAAAACAATGCAGGCTTTTGTCATTGCTTTTGGTGGCCAACCATAACTAGTTGGTAAAGTCCTATTCTCAAAGACATCACATACTTGTGTCATATGTGGCAGACATTTCCAAGCCCGATCTATTTTAAATATTAGTGCAGCAGGAGGCATGTGATTGGACAGGGAAAGGGGGGGCATACCTAAGAGTGGGAGGGAGTGAGTGAGGGAGGGAGAGGGAGGGAGAGAGAGAGAGAGAGACAGAGAGACAGAGAGAGGCAGAGAGAGACAGAGAGACTAACTCAGAGGAAAGAGAGAGAAGGAGAATAAAAAATGGAAGCAGATGTAAACCACTGTGGCTTTAACAGCTATAGGTAGATATGAAACCAAAAGGTTAGGATAAATGGGATCAATAGTCTAATCTGTGTTGGCATCTTACCATTATCAATTGGCCTTGAAATTGTTGTGTGGGTATCTTGGGTTTTGAGTATTTGATGATATATAAATCTGATTGGTTAACTATAAGCATTAAGAGTTCTGATTTTATCGAGTGATGGGTATTGTGGCTGATTGCAGGGTAGACTATCATTTCGTGGGGCTAGCATGGCCAGGAGGGGAGCTCTGGAGCTCTGTCCCGCCAGAGAGCCTGCCAAGATGAGGACACCTGGCTGGAGCCAGGTAGTCCAGCGGTGCTAGACTTAGTGTAGGATCATGGTGGCTGAGCCTGGAGCCTGACACCTCATTTTTAATACCTCCCGCTCTACCATAGAACATGGAGATCTAGCTAATACTCAGCCAGAAGCCTCATCTCTATTTGCATGCATAATGTGAGAAGGTACTATGCATACTAACAGAGAAGAAAAGTATTCATCAATCATAACCAGCTACCAACTCTGAAAGCTACAATAATGACCTGCCTGTAAGATATATACATTTGTTGAGAGGTTTTTGGGTGGTGTGTGTGTGTGTGTTGTGTGTGTGTGTGTGTTTGTGTGTGTCCCAGAATGTAATCTGTTTTAGAGAATGTTTAGAGTCTCTTGTAAACTGCTTAGTAAAATGTATAGGCTTTGATGGATATTCTGTAGATACCTCTTAAGGCCATTTGATGTATAATGTCACTTAATTCTGAAGTTTCTCAGTATATTTTGTCTTGATAAACCATTTATTGAAGAAAGTGGGATATAACCTACTGTCAATGAATTGATGTTATTCTGTGTCTTGAAGTCCAGCAGTACATTTTTATTATAAAATTGGATGCACTAGAGTTTGGTGTATAGATGTTTAGAATTTTAATGCCTTTCTGATTAATTGTTTGTCAAAATATAATTTTTTAAAAACACTCTTCCAATTAATTTGGGTAAAAGGTGTTTTTTGTTTGTTAGTTTGTTTTGTTTTGCTTCTACTATTTGGAAAGAAACACACTTATCTGTTTCTTGGCCCCTGTTGTTTTGAACACTTATTTCAATCCTTTCATTCTGAAATGGTACTTATCCTTGATATGGGTTTCACACAGAAAAAAATGTGGATTTTGTTTCTCATTGACTCAACCAACTTGTGTCTTTGATTGTAGAATTGAGAGCACTAATATTTAAAGTTATTATTGAAAGTATTGATTGCTCTCTTTCTCTTTTGCTGTTTGTTTTCTTAGGCCTATTTTGTGTTTCACTATTCCTATTTTCATTCTGAATCATTGTTTTTAGTCTTCTCAGTAGAATTAACTTGACAAATGTGAATTCTTTTAACCTGGTTATATCATTGGAAAGTTTTCACTCTCTTTTAACAATGTCTGATATGTCTACCAGGTAAAGCAATCTGGGTTGGCATCTGTGGTCTTTAGAAAGTGGGCTACATTGATTTAGACTCCTTTGGCCTTTAAAATTTCCATTGAGGAGTCAGCTAGTTTTCTGATGTTTTTCTTTTATATGCGACTTGTGATTTTTTTCTCTTGTACTTTTCAATACTCCCGTGTTGTTTTATGTATTTAGTTTTCTAACTATGATATGTCATGGAAAGATTTCTCTTCTGATCCTGTTTGTTTGGAATTCTGTTTCTTATATCTGTTTATGTGTTTATCTTTTCTTAATGTAGAGGGAGTTTCTTCTATTATTCTGCTAAGAATCTTGTCTGTGCTATCAACATAGGAATCTTCTCCATTTACACCTATACTCTAGAGTTTGTCTTTTCATGGTGTTCCAAAGTGTCTTAGTTAGGCTATTGCTGCTATGAACAGACACCATCACCAAGGCAACCATTACAAGGACAACATTTAATTGGGGCTGGCTTACAGGTTCAGAGGTTCAGCCCATTATCATCAAGGTGGGAGCTGGCAGCGTCTAGTCAGGCATAGCACAGGAGGAGCTGAGAGTTCAATATCTTGTTCTGAAGGTAGTCAGGAGAAGACTAGTTTCCAGGCAGTTAGAATGAGGGTCATAAAACCCATGCCCACAGTGACACACCTACTCCAACAAGGTCATACCCCCTAATAGGACCTTCCTTAATTGCACTTCCTGGACCAAGCATATTCAAACCACCACACAAAGTCACTAGACATTCTTTCCATGTTTAATAAAAATATTCTGTATTCTTGGCTTGTAAGTTCCAATCTCTCTGCTTTATCTTCAAATCTTGATATTCTATGTCCTACTTTGTCCTTTTTAGCTGGTAAGGCTTTCTTTAAGTTTCATAATTAAGTTATTGAATATTTTCATTTCCATCTTCATTTCAGTTTGGACTTTCTTTGGTATTTCTTCTCATCCCTGAATTCAGTTTTCAGAACCTATATTTTCTCATTTAACTCAACCATATATTTATTTTCTTAGACTTCAGTCAGGAGTTTATTCTTATCCCCTTTAAATTCATTGAGGTCTTCGTGTATTCTTTATTCTTTTTGAAGGCTTTGATCATCTTTATGATCATTCTATGTCCAGGAGTTCATCTAGGTATTTCTCACTGGAGAACATTTTTATAGGACTGGTGGGTTTTGGAGTCATATTGTTTTGTCTTTTCACACTATTAGTGTTTTTGTGATGACTTGTGTGAAGACTACATGACTGGTCATGTACACTTCTTTTGTTAGGTGTCTGATATAAGATTATAGGCTGCCTCTGATAATTGATAATTTGGGGTTTATGTGTGTTTTTGTTGTTATTGCTGCTCATGCTTGGTTTGAATAAAAATGTCTCCCATACTTTTACCATGAAGGGATGTTGAATTTTGTCAAACGCTTTCTCAGCATCTAATGAGATGATCATGTGGTTTTTTTTCTTTGGTTTGTGGATTACATTTCTATATATTGATTATTTCTGTATACTGATTATTGGATTTTAGCCCAGAAGCCTGAAATACCCAAGATTCAACTCACAGACCACATAAAGCTCATGAAGAATGATAACCAAATAGGGGAGCCTTCAGTCCTTCTTAAAAGGAATAACAAAATACTCAAGGGTGCAAATATGGAGACACAGTGCAGGACAGAAACTGAAGGAGGGACCGTCTACAGACCATTCCACCTGGATATCCATCCTATGTGCAGTCACTAAAGGTAGAGGTTGATGTGGATGTCAGGATGTACATGCTGACAGGAGCCTGATATAGCTGTCTCCTTAGAGGTCTGCAAGAGTCTGACATACTCAAAGGCAGATGCTCACAGCTAACCATTAAACTGAGCATGGGGTTCCCAATGGAGAAGATAGAGTGAAGGCTGAAGGAGTTGAGAGGATTCACGACACCATGAGGAAAGCAACAATCCCAACCAACCAGAGCCCCCAGGGTCTAAACCACCAGCCTGGGAGTGCTTAGGGAGGGACCCATGGCTCCAGCTATATATGCAAGGGAGCTATATATAAGTGGGAAAAGAGATCCTTGGTCCCATGAAGGCTGGACGTCATGGGGTGGGGATACTCGAGGGTGGGGAGGTGAGGTACAGGGGAGGGTGGGTGGGGGTACACCAACGTGGAGGCAGGAGGAGGGGGGAAGGGATAGTGAGTTCCTGGAGGGAGGGGGGGAAATGGGGTAAGGAGAGAACATCTGAAATGTAAAATAAATTTTCCAATAAAAAACAAAACAAAACAAAAACCAAAAAAACAAAAAAAAAATGAAATAAAACATAGAAAATCAAAATGTAAAAAAAAAATTGCCTCCCATAGGCCTATAGGGAGTGGCTCTATTAGGAGATGTGGCCTTGTTGGAGGAAGTGTGTCACTGAGGGAAGACTATCAGATCTCAGATGCTTAAGCCAGGCCACCTGCTGTCTACCAATTGGATGAAGAACTCTCAGCTTCTTCACTAGAACCATGACAGCTTGCTTCTGGCCACCATTCTTCCAGTCATGATGATTATGAACTAAATCACTGAAACTATAAGCCAACTCCAATTATATGTCTTTGTAAGAGTTGCCTTGGTCATGGTGTCCCTTCACAGCAATAGAAACCCTAACTTAGTCAGTTGCTTTCAGATGAGATATGAAGAGTTGGTAGGTTAATTCTTTTCATACTTGGTGCTTATTTTTTTATTGTGGAGACCAAGATGCTTCCAGTTCAGTAGTAACCAAGAAAGCATGTGAATGGAACAAATGGTTGAATATGCCTTGGCTGGGTGGAAGATGTGCTAATTTACTTGCAATTTATAGTGTTAGTATTGTGGGATGAACTGGGATCTTAGGAACTCACAAAGCCAAGATGGTTGTACAGGTTGCATGACTTGGACAAGGACTGGGGATTGTGTAGGTAGGCAAGATTTCCTGGAACTCATCAAGCTTGCCAGGCACAAAGGTTATGTAACCAGGCCTATATATGGATATTTGTGGCATCTTGGGCCTGTAATGCCTGGAGAACAGGGAGAATTTACAAAGCTCCATGAGCTTACACGAGTTTTGACAAAGCTAGGCCTGAAGATGAGGAATATTGCAGGCAGGTGAATTTATAGGCAGTTTAAATGCACAGAATGTGCATCTGGGCCTAGGCCTGGGGATTATGGGTTGTGTAGGCATTTGAGTGTCCTGTGGACTCAGCAAGTTAGGCCAGTGAAAAAGATGCATAAGTGAGACTAGAACTAGAGGTTGGGGATGTTATGGGCTGTCAAGGATACACATGATGCACAGTCTGAACTAGGCCTGAGCACTGGGGTAGAACAAGTATATGGTATTCTGGGACACTTACCAGGGGCTAGGCCTGAAGTTGAGTATGACAAAGGTGGGTCAAGATCTTTGAAATGCACTAGAAAGTTTTAGTGCATACATTATATGGCCAATTCTCGGAAATAGTGATCTCTCTCTCTCTCTCTCTCTCTCTCTCTCTCTCTTTCTCTTTATGTAATTAATTTATTTTTTGAGGCATGGTCTCATTGTGTAGCTCTAGCTGTCCTGAAAATTGCTATGCAGACTATACCAGACTCTGCCTTTTTATGTGCACATCCAAGTTTCCCAGTTACTGAACTGATCCATTCTCCAATATTTTGTTTGTTTGTTCATTTGTTTGTTTTGCTACCTTGGAAATAATCAATGCCTGTCAATGGGTTTTCTGGGAACTCTGGGTCACTAGTCTGTCTGTTTCTATACACATACTACAGTGTTAGTTTACTATGACTCTGTAGTGTAGCTTTAAAACAGGTATCTTCCTGCTTTTGGCTTTGTTTGTGTGTTTCAAGTCAGCTTGAACTATTCACTATCCTTTGATATTAAAGTTCTATTCCTCTGAAGAAGATTATTGATATTTTGATGAGGATTATTTTGCATTTGTTGGGGTAGTACTAATATTTTAACAATCAATTTTGTAAACCAGGAACATGGGCAATATTTCTATTTTTAATATGACTTCTTCAAGTGATTTGGTTGTGTTTTAGAATTTTCACTGTATTGGGCTTTCACTTCCTTAATTAAGTGTATTTGTAGGTACATTTTTGGATACTAGAAATGAGATTGCTTTTGAGACTTAATTTTGAACAAATCCACTCTTAATGTGGTAAAACTTCCTGGTTTCTATATGTGTATTGGTACTTAACTGAATTAAATTATCAGTTCATGAATCTTTTGTTAGAATATTTAGATGTTTCTATGTGAGGAATCATAACATTTGCAAACTGATTATCACATTTCCTCCCTTACATTTCTTTATCTTACCTAAGTCTTCTAGATAAGAGTTCTGGTAATATATTGAATAAGTGTAATGGGATTTGAGTTGAGATACCTGCCTTCTAGATATAATTTGTTTAGGGCTTTTATCATGAAGGGATAGGGATATTAAATTTTATTAAATTCTTTTTCATTATATACTGAAATGACTAGAAAGCTTTTACTTTTTATGTTGTTCATACACACGCGCGCATGCACGCACACACACACACACACACACACACACACACAGACACACAGACATATGGATTAACTGGTATCCCTGGGATAAACCCAATTGTATTATCATAAATGATCTGTTTGATCTACTTCATTTTCTCTCTACTTTTGTATTGATATTCATTAAGAACTATTGTTTTCTTTTTTATTGTTACTGTCCTGTCCTTGTCTGGTTTGGGTAACAGGGGTAACCTTGGCTTTCTAGAATAAGTTTTGAGAGATAATCTCTCATTAAACTTTGGAAAATTAAGTAGCATTACCACCAGTTCTCTAAAGATTTGGTAAAATCCAGCAATAAGTTCATCTGACCCTGGCCTTATTTTTGCTGGTAGACTTGTGAACTCTTGCTATTTTCCTTCTCATGAGAAAATCCACATAGCTTCAATTTCACTTAAACTGTGATCCAGGCCCTAAAGTACCCAACACAATCTTTTTAAAGGATTCTTTTTATTTTATATATAAGAGTGTTTTTCTGCAAATGGATACATGTCCCACATATATAAGTAGTGTCTGCAGAGGCCAGAAAAGGATTTTGCAACTGAAGTTACAGATGACTGTGGACCATTGTATAGATCATGGAAACCAAACCCAGGTCATCTGCAAGAGCAGCAAGTACCATTTCTCCAGCCCCAACAGTCACAGTAAATGTCACCTTTAAGGAGCATCAACCAACTGAATGCACTATAGTGGCTAAGGAATCTGACTAATTGATGAATTCTGATCAGAAAGTCAAAAGTAAAGACAAAGCCATCAAAACTGCAGACATAGAGTTCCAGGAAACTGGTCCAGAGACTCAACTGATAGAAAGTTAGAGGGACATTGGTAAACAAGGAAAGTGAAGGCAGGCTCTCTAAGATGTTGGCTTCTTATTCCCAGAAGACACTGTAAAGAGAACAGAGAGAAGGAATGGGGGCAGGTATCAAAGCAGAACCAATAGGAAATAATAAAGAACTAAGAGACACAATAAAACACCCAACCCAGACTTTGTTTACCAGAAGTCTGCTTTATAGCCTTGCCTATACAGATGGGAGCTGCTGACAATAAATCTGTTAACTTTTCTTTTTCTGTGTCTGTGTCTCCTGTCTTTCACAGACTTTCAATTCTGTTTTATATCACCGAATGAGTTCAGTAATTCCCTAGACTACTACCTGCATACCTATGACAAATGATGAATATGATTCTAGTCAAGTCAGTGAAACAAGGGACCAAGGTATAGTCATATAAAACACCCATCCTAATTGTGCAGTTTGTTTCAAAACTTGCCATGGTGACTACCAGGAGAACAGTTAAAACTGAAAAATCTAGGAAGCTTTATCACATTAGTCAATTAAGGAAGTAACACACTAGTAGAAATTTCAGGGAATGGAGCTGCTCTTGTGAAAATGTTAACATAGCATTTGTTCTTGAGTCAGAGAACAGGGGAAGTTATCAGGGAAACAAGACATTTCTGTGGATTTGATGATTTGAGGAAGAACAAAAATGCTAATATTTGGAATTTGAATCAAGCTTATCAAAAAAGAAGGAAGTCTAAGAAATAAAATTTGTTTGTAGTGATAGAGTGGTGTTCACTCTTTAGCTGAAAGAGAGAGAGGAATGCTTGATGTCATATATTAAACTTTTTTGGTGCTCAGAACAAAACTGTGAGGGAATCTTAACATTTTGTCACATTTAATCACAGTCCCTGAGGGATCCCATCTGATCCTAGTGTTTTATAATTTGGTCAAACACCAGAATTCATTTGCTACCTCAATGACAAGTTCAGTCCTAAGACTTTCAAAGACTGGTTGCCTAGGTCAGACTGGTAGCAGATTCAGGATATTATTTCATCATGGTCACCTCTAAATCACTACAGACAATAATAATAATTCAAACAAATTTAGAGGAATGAAACTGAACACTTAAACCACTTGGTTAGTATATTAATATAGAAAATATAGTATATTAAATTTAGAAGCTGAGGCCTCTAGTGATATGCCTAATATTTATGTCTTATTTAAAGATATAGATATTATTAAAGTCTTTCTCAGACTTTCAATTCTGTGTTTATATCATGGAATGAACTCAGTAATCTTTCAGATAAACCTATAGTGCAATTATTTAAAAGAGCTCAAGAGAGTACACATAGATAGTTTTCATCCCCATGGATTTGCCAACACTTTCATCATCAGTTCATACATAAAAAAAAACAAAAACAAAAACAAAAGTGCTTTGATGCTGCTCATGACTATCATTTATTTGATAGAAGATAAGAGAGATGAGGGAGAGAGAATAGTCAGGGTAAAAATTGGAGGAAATCAAATCGAGGATGTTCTACTCTGGTCCGGAAAGATCAATAGTAGATGATTCAAACTGAGAAAATGTCAATAACATCTTTAACTTTTTTAGCCCATTCAAGCAACTCTGTAAGAGAGAGAAAAAATAAAGTGGTTTTTGAGATTTCATTTTTTTTGTTTTGTTTTAACCTGAAGGAGGACTAGCGACACTACTAAGTTTGGTAGAAGCAAATACAACAACAACAACAAACAAGTAAAGAAACAAACTAACCCAAAAAACATGAAATTTTCATTATTCAAAGGTAAAAGTCACAGATGTTGTGGCAGAGGCCTGGAATCCTAACCTTCAGGAATTAGTGGCAGGAGGGTAATGAATTCATGGCTAGCCTGGCCTACATAGTGAAGCACTATCTCAAAAATAAATAAACCAACCAATTTTCATTTCTTATCTATAGTATTTGGATATGTAGTCTACACTGGAGCCATTACACTGGAGATTTTACAGAGTTTAAAAGGGGGATGATTAGCATTAATTTTTCTTCTATTAGTGCACAAGGAAGACAGCTTCTCTGGTAAAGAAATTATGGCCATATACTCACTCAGCATCTGCCCAATACAGATAACCAAGCAAGATGACAAACAACAGTCCAGATAGGAAAGAGAAGAAGCAATATCTGGAGAAAATTCCTCAGCTCCTTCTCTTCTGAGGGTAAACACCATCCTCCATGACTGCCCTTTCTCTCAGAGAAATCTGCTCTATGAAGCCTCCCATTCTTTCATTTTTACAGTATATATTACCTGGACTAATTTTCTAGAGATCTGAATCACATCAGAACTGTGAGTTTTATAACATGATGCTTGACATATGCATACACTACAATACAATAAATATAATATACTATAATTAATATAATTGGTATGACTTTAAAGTTGAAAGGCTAGGAAAAAAATCCAAAATAAAATCCCTCATCTTGAATAAATTTTTAAACTTTTTAGAAATCTTCTGATATGTGCTATAACAGTCATACATGGAAGACCTCATCACAAAGCCACTTTTTATTTCTATTTTTAGAATAGTCTGTAAAGAAATCATAACTTTTATTTAAGAAAAAGAAAAGCCATGGAATTACCATGCTACATGGAGACACTTCACACTTTCAATGATTTCTGCTGAATGTACATTGTTTCTAATGAATGCTAATATGCAAGAGTGATGCAGTTAAAATTTATAACGTACTCTTGTCAACTTCTGATCTTTCTGGTACTTTTATATAGACAATATCATGAATTTTAAAAAGAGGAATAAAAGAGAGGTCTCTTCTTCTCCCTGTCTTTACCATCCCTTACTTCCTTGCTAAAGTACAGTTCACTATGGCCATGGGGAACCTAAGGAATCTAAGAGTCCCATAAAGAACAAAATTAGATGAAATGTTTTTACTCTCTTTTATGCTGGGCTTTTCTTCACCATCTTCATCTTGATCGTCTTCATCATCATCCTCTTCTTCCTCATCGAGGTATCATCTTCTTCCTCATCGGAGGTATCATCCCCTTCTTCCTCACTGGCGTTATCTTCCTGGCTATTGTCATCATCACCTGTCTCTTCACTGTTGGCATCATCATTGCTCTCACTACCTTCGTTGGCTGAATCACCATCTTCTGTCTGAGTTTCAGAATCAGAGTTTCCATCAGCTGCATCATCTGCAGAATCAGGAAATTAGGAGGAAAACCTCCAAGTGAGATACTGATTCTTCTTTGGAACGTTATTGGTTCCATCCAGAATTATACATTCATTCCTTATTCTGAATTCACTAATTCTGTCAAAGAGTTAGTCTAGAATATATGTTATTGCTTTATCTTTCATGACCTTACAATTTCCTTGGGCAATAACACTGACCCAAGACACAAGCAAGTACTTTGTGGCAGGCATGAACACAAAAATAAAACCAAGCTAGTTACAGGCACTATTGCCCAAAATCCACAAAGAATCTTCCTAGGCAACAGCCCCCAGTACCAGTTCCAAGAAGGAAAACAACATCATTCTGAGACTAACACACCTATGCAAAGCACAGGCCTCTGCTTCTGCCTCAACCCACCCTGGCATATGTTCCCAGGCCCTCAGTCCATAGCACCTCCAGGAATTTGTTGTATGTTCCAGTGACAATTGCTGTCTTTTATACACATGAGTTATATATTCAGTCTGTTAATTTGTGGGAGTCCTTCCATGAACACACATAAAATAGTTAAGCTACAGTATCACACTTCATGACCTTGTGTCTACTGCATAAGAACAATAAATGCCTAGAGTTCCTCTAAGTCCATGTAAGAGGCTTGATTATCTTTATAGGAGGAATAAAATGATATCTTTACATTCAAAATAATTTTATAATCAGAAATGCAGATTTCTGTGGATTTTACTAAAATTTTCTCACATCTCATAATATCCAAGTGACATTGGTTACTGACAGGTTGTGGAGGGAAAATGGTTATGGTAGGAAGGTAACGAAAGATACTTAGACTCAGGCTCACCAGTATTGGAAGTGTCAGCACTGTCTTCCCCTGCGTCCTCTGAAGAAAAATAAGCAAAATAAGACAGAAGAACTTAAGTAACATTTTGATGAGGTAGAGAATGTAAAAACTACTACAGACATGTACAACTAAGTGGACAAATTGGGGGAAACACATTTACAGATAAAAGAAAACCTTTGAAACCTAACATGTGGTCAGATTTGATTCCCTGAAATAAGTCTTTAATAATCTTCTCAAATGTAACTTCTTGACACTAACAAAGCATTTCAGTGCCATATTTAGAACAGAGGAAAAGCTGGACTGAATTAGGAACCCCAGAGGAGTCAACCTACCTATCTACAGTGATGTGTCAAAATGGAGGTGAGTACCAGCAAGATGGCTCAGTAGGTAAAAGCTCTTCTTTTATAAGCTGGGTGATATGAGCTGGTTTCATAGTTGAAGGAGAGAACTGACTCCTGTTTCTAACTTCCTCATATGCACCACAATATGTTGGAGACCCTGACACCATATGGCACACACACACACACACACACACACACACACTGATAAAAATGCTATGGGGATGTCAAGTGAATAAATAAATTGATAAAAAAGAAAAAGGACTATATAAGTTTAAAATTGAGATAGAACCAGGTACTAGATAGGAGGACAGGAAATAGCATCATGTAGGCATCCATAAATTCATGTTTCACTGGCTTCCATTTTAAGGCAAAGTAAAAAATCTTTACTTACGGCAGGAGACTAGGAGAGTGGAAACACCAAGCAACACAAGGAGTGCCAGGAGCTTCATGGTGACAAGTAGAAAAGCAGGAAACGCACAAGATCAAGCTCCAATACTAGGAGAAAGGGAAGACTGTTGACTCCAGGGTTCCACATCATGGGACTATATATGTAGAGCACACCAATCAGAAGCTGCCACAACCTGGTAAGTGAGTAAAAGGAAAGGCTGGGAAGTGAGGTAAATGAGAATCAACCACACAGCCAGAGGCCTTTTAGAAAGGTCATGACTTCAAATGTTTGACAAATCCTTGATTCTGATAACATATGTATATACCAGTCAAGCTTCTGTCCAATAAATAACTTCTGGCGTTTTCTTGTATGAGGCATGGGGCTACCATACTTATAAACTCCAACAAGTTTGGAAGATGTCAGCATGGTCTTCATAACGTCTGCACTCTCCTTTCAAGATAGTAAAAATTAAAAACTTACAAAATCCTCAGCCTTGTGTCTCCTTCAAGGGAGTAATTGGGGTAGAGCTGCTGAATCCAGGGTTTTCTGGAGTGTCTCCACTGTATATTCAGTAATGCAATCCTATTACACAGGGAGTGTGAGCCCAACACTGATGGAAAGACCAAATATGACTTCACAAGATTTCAGCAATTCTTGTATAAAATTCAAAATCTAAGAGTAAAAGGACAGGGAAGAAATGGCAATTTTAAGGACTGCATCCACTGAGTTCATTCATTAAGCTTTTCTTCTTCTTTCTTTCTTTTCTTTTTCTTCTTTCTTTGTTTTGTTTTGCTTTACTTTGCTTTGTCTTTAACATAGGATCTCTCATAGCCAAAGCTAGCTTTGATCTTCTGATCCTCCTGCACCTAACTCTTAAGTGTTGAGATTAAAGGTTTATGTCACCACACCCAGACTTATAATTATGACTAGGCACTATGATAGAAACTGGAAAAATTGTAGAAAACCAATTGCACAAATACCTCAATTTAGACATACTTCAAACAACAACAGCAAAAACTCAAAAACCAAACTAAAAGAAAAAACCTACTTCATTGGAAAATAAAGAAACAAATAACAAAAGGATACAAATTCAATGTAGCGTATATGAAGGAAAAAATTTAATCAGAAATATATGTATGACATTAAAGGAGGGAGAGTACTATATGGGGGGAGGAAATGATCTCAAAGGAGGGAAAAAGGAAAAGAGAGGGCCATGAAATCTTTGTGTTATATGTGGGGACTGTGTGGAAAGGAAAAGCATCCTTGAGGGGCAGAAAACAGTAGGGGTGTGAAAAAACAGCACAGGACTTCTGAGTGAGATGGCAGATTGTGCCCAAATTGTGATCTATGAAAGAAAACAGGATTGTGAACAATAATTTTTATTCCTACAGGAGATAATCATTGAGAATGAAGGGAATAAGAATCTTTGCCAAGAAGCAAATGTCAACAAACTATGCATTTTGGGCAATGTCTATGGAAACTACCAAGAAGTACTTTAGTTCCTCTCCCTTCTCTCCCTCCCCACCCCACTCCTCTAAGCAGCACACAAATGCTGCAGGAACCACAGGCTGGAGAGATGAAACAGGCTGTGGAGGCATAACAGGGGCTGAGATCACAGTAGACAGGGAGAATCACAATGAGGTGATGAGACCCAAGTGCAATATGCAGCCTGATTCTATGGGAAAGAACCATGATGCAAAATTTGAAGCACATTGGTGACCTCAGGGCAGTCATGCCAGAGCTATGTCACAGCCACATGCAAAGTGCCCTGGCCTGTGGAGACTACAGGAGCAGATGCTGGCATAGCTTTCACTGTGGTAGAATGTCCATTTCTAGCTAAAAAGATAAATAGCATGTACGATGTTAACATTCCTTCTTTGGGTTTAGAAACCCAAGCAAGAGATGCATGACCCCACATTAAAAAAAAATGGGTGAAAAATTCCCTAAAGCAATATTTTGTGCTAAGGTCTGGGGAAAAAAAGTTTGAAACCCTATTTAACTGAGCAGAAACTCAAATCAAAGACAGTTCAATTGAACTCACTTCAGCATTGCATACTCAAAACTCTGGTTTTACAGGTTTGAGCTAGAGCTGAGCTGCACCTCCCCAGTCAGTGCAGTTTAATATTTAAAACAACACAGGAAGGGAATGAATTAATATTCATTCTATCAAACAAGAAATATTAATTAATTTTCTCTTTTATTTTACCTTTAAAAGTATTGACTCCTGCATAACATGCCTAAGACACTCTATCCCTGGAAACCATCAGGCCTTGTTGACTAGGCAATCAAATCCTTTTTAGCAAAACTAGCTTTCTTTCTTCCTCTTCTGAGATCATCCTCAATTTCTTTCTTCAGGGACTTGAAGTTCTTGTCATACAGATCTTTCACTTGCTTGGTTAGAGTCACACCAAAATATTTTATATAATTTATGACTGTTGTGAAGGGTGTCTTTTCCCTAATATCTTTCTTAGCCTGATTATTTTTTGAGTAGAGGAAGGCTACTGATTTGTTTGAGTTAATTTAATATCCAGCCACTTTGCTGAAGTTGTTTATCAGGTTTAGAAGTTTTCTGGTGGAAGTTTTGGGGTCACTTAAGTATATTATCATATCATCTGCAAATAGTGATATTTTGACTTCTTCTTTTTCAATTTGTATCCCTTCGACCTCCTTTTGCTTTCTAATTGCTCTAACTAGAACTTCAAGTACTACATTGAATAGATAGGGAGAGAGGTGGCAGCCTTGTGTAGTCCCTGATTTTAGTGGGATTGCTTCAAGTTTCTCTCCATTTAGTTTGATGTTGGCTCCTGGTTTGCTGTATATTGTGCTTTTACTATGTTTAGGTATGGGCCTTGAATTCCTGATCTTTTCAAGACTTTCACCATGAAGGGATGTTGAATTTTGTCGAATGCTTTCTCAGCATCTAGAGATATGATTATGTGAAGTTTTTTTCGAGTTTGTTTATGTAGTGGATTACATTGATGGATTTCCATATATTGAACCATCCCTACATCCCTGGGATGAAGCCTACTTGATCATGGTGAATGATTGTTTTGATGTGTTCTTGGATTCGGTTTTCAAGAATTTTATTGAGTATATTTGCATTGATGTTCATAAGGGAAATTATGAAGTTCTCTTTGTTGGGTCTTTCTGTGGATTAAGTATAAGCATAATTGTGGCTTCATAGAACAAATTAGGTAGTGTTCCTTCTGTTTCTATTTTGTGGAAAAATTTGAAGGGTATTGGTATTAAGTCTTCTTTGAAGGTCTGATAGAATTCTGCACTAAACCCATCTGATCCTAGGCTTTTTTTGTTGGGAGACTTTTAATGACTGTTTCTATTTCTTTACAGGTTTCGAGACTGTTTAGATGGTTTATCTGATCCTGATTTAATGTTGTCACCTGGTATCTGTCTAGAAAATTTTCCATTTCATCCAAATTTTCTAATTTGGTTGAGTATAGGTTTTTGTAGTAGGATGTGATGGTTTTTTTAAATTTCCTCAGTTTCTGTTGCTATGTCTCCCTTTTCAGTTTTGATTTTATTAATTTGGATACTGTCTTGTGCTCTCTGGCTAGTCTCGCTAAAGGTTTATTTATCTTGTTGATTTTTTCAAAGAACCAGTTCCTGGTTTTGTTGATTCTTTGTATAATTCTTTTTGTTTCTACTTGGTTGATTTTAGCCCTGAGTTTGAGTATATTTCCTGCTGTCTACTCCTCTTGGGTGCATTTGCTTCTTTTTGTTCTAGAGCTTTCAGGCATGCTGTAAAGCTGCTAGTGTATGCTCTCTCCAGTTTCGTTTTGTAGGCACTTAGAGCTATGAGTTTTCCTCTTAGCACTGCTCTCATTGTGTCCCACAAGTTTTAGTATGATGTGTCCTCATTTTCATTAAATTCAAAAAGTCTTTAATTTCTTTCCTGACCAAGTTATCATTGAGTAGAGCATTGTTCAATTTTCACATGTAAGTGGGCTTTCTATTGATTTTATTGTTATTGAAGACCAGCCTTAGTCCATGGTGATTGATAGGATGCATAGGATTATTTCAATTTTCTTGTATCTGTTGAAGTCTGTTTTGTGACCAATTACATGGTCAGTTTTGGAGAAGGTATCATGAGGTGCTGAGAAAAAAATATATTCTTTTGTTTTGGAATGAAATGTTCTATAAATATCTGTTAAATCCATTTGGTTCATAACTTCTGTTAATTTCACTGTATCTCTGTTTAGTTTCTGTTTCCATGATCCATCCATTGCTGAGAGTGGGGTGTTGAAGTCTCCCACTATTATTTTGTGAGGTGCAATGTATGCTTTGAGATTTAGTAAAGTTTCTTTTATGAATGTGGGTGCCCTTGCACTTGGAGCATAGATGTTCAGAATTGAGAGTTCATCTTGGTAGATTTTTCCTTTGATGAGTATGAAGTGTCCTTCCTTAACTTTTTTGATGACTTTTGGCTGAAAGTCGATTTTATTCGATATTAGAATAGCTACTCCAGATTGTTTCTTGGTACCATTTGCTTGGGAACTTTTTTTCTAGCCTTTTACTCTGAGGTAGTGTCTGTCTTTGTCACTGAAGTGTGTTTCTTGTACACAGCAAAATGCTGGGCCCTGTTTATGTATCCAGTCTGTTAGTCTGTGTCTTTTTATTGGGGAATTGAGTCCACTGATATTAAGAGATATTAAGGAAAAGTGATTGTTGCTTCCTGTTATTTTGTTGTTAGAGGTGGAATTATGCTTGTGTGGCTATCTTCTTTTGGGTTTGTTGATAGAAGATTATTTTCTTGCTTTTTCTAGGGTGTAAGTTTCTCCTTGTGTTGGAGTTTTCCATCTATTATCCTTTGTAGAGCTGGATAGAAGTGTGAGGTCACTGAAACATTTGACAAGTTAGCATCTGATTTTATGGAAACAGTGGCATGCAAACTCCTGTTCTCCCCTCTGGAGTGCTTAGAGCCTGAGGTTTTTGACTCCAAAAGAATAATCTTCCTCTTTTCTTTAAAACCTACTTTAAAAGTTTTAATGTGGGGTGGTGATAGTGCATGACTTTAATCCCAGCACTCAGGAGGCAGAGGCAAGCAGATCTTTGTGAGTTCGAGGCCAGCCTGGTCTACAGAGCAAGTTCCAGGACAGACAGGGCTATACAAAGAAACCCTGCCTCAAAAAAAAAAAAAAAAAAAAAAAAAAAAAAAAAGAAAAGAAAAGAAAAAGAAAAAGAAAGAAAGAAACAAAAAAGAAATCAGGAAAAATGTTTTAATGTTTATGGGTGTTTTGCCTGCAAGAATATTTTTGTGGCACATGTGTGCAATACCCATGAAGGATAGAAAAAAATGACTGATCCTCTTGAACTGGAGTCACAGGCTATTATTAACTACATTGTGAGTACTGGAAACAGAATCTGAGACTTCTGGAAAAGCAGCAGTTAGGAGCCTAACTGCTGATCCATTTCGCAGCCCCTTTCTTGTTCTTTATTTTAAAATACCCATGCATGGCCTCATGGAATGGGAGTCTCTGTATAACAATCCCATGTCTTTCTAGCTATCTCCAGACTTGAAGATAACCTAACACTGATAGCTCTGGTGCTGTCTGTGGTACCAAGCTTGGGTGTAGGTCTGAGGGATTAAAGAAAAACTCAGACTTGGGTCATCAGTTGTGAGAGAATGCCAATGCCTTTACTGGGCAGGTTCAATATATACACCAATCCAGGGAAGGAAAAACACAAACTCAGGAAAAAAAAAAACAGGAACTCAACTGGGGGCAATGGGATGCCAAGAGTAAATTCCCTTCCTGAGGCATCATGCTTCAACAGGATGCTTTGTTGGATGTCAAGTGTAAATTCCCTTCCTGGGGTACCATGCCTTAGTCAGGATGTTTTTGATCTTAGAGGAACCGCAGAATGTTACATAGTAGACAGCAGCACACATAAAGTCTCAGCCAGGGCATAGCAGCCCTTCGGGGTCCTACACAACATCATTGTCTCCTTGCATCTTAGTGACTCACCGTATTAACTGGTTAGTTGGAATGTTTTGATTATAAAGTCCAAGATTACTTTCTCTTGCTGTGATAAACACCATGACAAAAACAACTTGATGTGAGGGATGGTTTAAATCATTTTGCATCATGAAGGAGAATCAGGGCAGGAACTCAATGGAGGCCATGGAAAAAATGTTGCTATCTGACTTGGTCTCCATGGTCATCTCACATTGCTGGGATTCATACAACCCCAGGACCACTTGCCCTATGGGTGGGACTGCCCACAGTGAGCTAGACCCTGGTACATCAGCCATTAATCAAGAAAGTGCTCTCAGATATGCTGGTGGCCAATCTGAAGGCAGCATTTTATAGAATGAAGTTCTCTTTCACACCTACCTTGTTAAACGGTTGGCAACTTTAAATAGTTCACTCAGGAGCCGTGTTTGTGGTGATTTCTGGTGACTCTGCTTCCTTGGCGGTGGCTAGGCCTTTATATTCAGTGATAGCTGAATCATCTGTATAGTTGCAGGTTGTGGTTTTGCCGGGGCTGTCTAACAACTTGATTAAGAATTCCTGGCAGGGCAGAACTGCCAGTAGACACCAGCCGACCCACAAAACCTTTGACAAAAAAATGGGTCCTGTCTACAAGATGTTTGGGGACAAAGATAGAGCAGAAACAGAGAGAGTGCCCAACCAAATTGAGACCCATCCCATGAGCAAGAACCAATCCCTGACACTATTAATGATCTCTGTTAATGCTGTAAACAAGATCCTAGCATAACTGTTCTCTGAAAGGCTCCACACAACAGCTGATGAAAACAGATGCAGAGACCCACAGCCAAACATTAGATGGAGCTGCTCCAGGAGTTCTATGAGAGAGTTGGGGGAAAGACTGAGGGACCTGAAGAGGATAGGGACTCCACAGGAAGACCAACAGAGCCAACTAACCTGGACCCCTGGGGTCTCCCAGATACTAAACCACCAACCAGAGTGAGCATGGGCTGGACCTAGCACCTACCCCCAGACATATGGAACAGATGTGCAGCTTGGTCTTCATATGCTTCCCCAACAACAGGAATGGGGGTGTCCCTGAATTTGTTGCCCACCTGTGGATCCCATTCCCCTAACTGGGACATCTTGTCAGGCCTGAGTGAGAGAAGATGTACTTAGTGACTGATAGGGGAGTGATGATACCTAGTGATGGCTCCCCCTTCTCAAAGGAGAAGGGAAATAGGGAGAAAGGAATTGCAAGAGGAGCGACTTGGAGGGGGGCTGATATTAGAATGTTAAGTGAATTAATTAATTTAAAATGTCTGGCAGAGGCTTAGGTTCCAATTAATCTAAAAATGGATTTGGTTTTCACAGCTGTAGCTGCTCACTTAGTTTTGAGTCCAGATGGTGTGAAGAACTAGCACCTGGTCAATTTGAAAATATGGCTGGTTCAGTGCCTGGATACTGTTGGTTATTTCTTTGCATTTTAATTCAACATTTCTGTCCTAAGCTACATATCCTGGTTCCTATTAATTACATTTTTATTTGTAAATTTTTGGAAGGGGCATGTGTGTGCCACAATGTGTATGTGGAGGTCATATATCAACTTGTAGGAGTCATCATTCTCTTTTTACTAAATGGGTTCTGGGATCAAACTTAAATCCTCAGCTTTGATGGCAAGCCTTTAACTGCTGAGCAACCCTCACTAGCCCATACAGTAAAGTTCTTTACAAAATATTAGGAACATGATGTGTTCTGGTAAATGCATAGTCAATATCGGGCTGTGTAATCTTAATCTTTACAAGTCCAAAACCAATTTTATATGCTTTCCAGTTTCATGTCTCTTTGTAATAAAGCCATATTTAGCTATAAAGGCTGGCCCTGGCAATATTTGATGCATATTTCTGATGACTGATTCAGGGAGTAGTTTGTTTCTGTCTTTGCCTAACTATTAGAAGTGTTTTTTCATATATTCAAATATTAAGACAGATTCCATTTTTCTGACCACATTTAGTTTAAGCATATTGGCATGCAATTTCTTCAAATGTTTAAAATTTATAATGTTGGTATACTTCTCTTTACCTCTTGTCAAGCCACCAGCTCCCCCAAATCCCCCCCCATCTGTGTCATGGTTTTGTATTGTTTCATCTTGGAAAAACAGTGTAGTGATTGTTGTTTGAAATGACTTCTTTCTTTGATATAAACTGAGATACTTTAAAAAATCTACTCTGAGAGCGTAGTTCTCTAGGATGATGCTTTTGCCATGTGAGATGTACTCCTCTCTTCTGTGGTCTGTCCCATCACTGGCTTTGCCCATTCACTGGGCATTCGTGTGGAGAAGGACCTCAATGCAGAAGAACTGGCAGCTTTCCAAAAGGTTCCAGCCGTGTTTTTTGGTTGCTCAGAAAGAGGGGGATTTGGCAGCCCAGGTAAAAGCTGCCAAGAAGTGACCCCAACTTTTCATACTCTGGGAATTTGAAGTGAGAGGCTGAGAAGGGGGCCCACCGAGGAAGCTGAGCCAAAGGACTTCATGCAACTTCTGCTGAGCCAAGGGATCAAGCCTGAATAAACATCCTTTGTCATCAAAAAAAAAAAAAAAAAAAAAAATCTACTCCAAGGAATCTATGAGTTTGCTCAAACCCCAGAACTCGTTGTCTAGTACAAGATTATCCCAAATATCTCCAAAATCTGGCTACCTGTTTTGAACCAATTGCAGATTGGAGCTCAATCAGGAGCTCAATTCATCCCTGTCACATCTAAATCACTGTAAATAAGAGAGTGTAGGAGGAACAGCTGTGGCCGCCTCTGCATAAACATGGAGTGAGGCTGCAAAGGCATCTCCTGCAGGAAAACCTAATTAAAGACTGCCAGAGAGTCCAAGGATTGCTGACCCAGACAATGTCAGCCAATCAGGAACTGCTGTTTGGAAGAGATGCTTTCTTGAGACCAATGGGACACGAGTGGAGGGTATTAAAGGAGCTTGCTGCAGCTTTCTCACCTGTTCCTGGAGCCTATGCTGTTGATTCCAAGATACCTCACCTTTAACCCCCACGGGCAAGTGGAGTTGGGCAGTGGCTGGTCCAGGACACAGGTAGCAAGCAATAAGACAAACTAAAGGAGATCAAGAGGAAACAAATCTTAAATGAAAACTTAAAGTATCACTATTTGCAAATGATATAATAGGATTCATAAGAAGCAACCCCAAAAATTCTACCAGAGAATTCCTATTGCTGATAAACACCTTCAGCAAAGTGGCTAAATACAAAATTAAGTCAAAGAAATCAGTAGCTCTCCTTTATACAAAAGATAAATGGGCCGAGA
Organism: Mastomys natalensis; assembly: GCA_021653895.1. Classification (NCBI taxonomy): domain Eukaryota; kingdom Metazoa; phylum Chordata; class Mammalia; order Rodentia; family Muridae; genus Mastomys; species Mastomys natalensis. Next base: position 836,149 of record JAJTUV010000895.1, read on the forward strand.
AAGGAGCCTGATATAGCTGTCTCCTTAGAAGTCTGCAAGAATCTGACATACTCAGAGGCAGATGCTCACTAACCATTAACTGATCATGGGGTTCCCAATGGAGAAGATAGAGTGAAGGCTGAAGGAGTTGAGAGGATTCGCGACACCATGAGGAAAGCAACAATACCAACCAACCAGAGCCCCCAGGGTCTAAACCACCAGCCTGGGAGTGCTTAGGGAGGGACCCATGGCTCCAGCTATATATGCAAGGGAGCTATATATAAGTGGGAAAAGAGATCCTTGGTCCAATGAAGGCTGGACATCGTGGGGGGGGGATATTCCAGGGTGGGGAGGTGAGGTACGGGGAGGGTGGGTGGGGGTACAGCAACGTGGAGGCAGGAGGATGGGGGAAGGGATAGTGAGTTCCTGGGAGGGAGGGGGGGAAATGGGGTAAGGAGAGAACATCTGAAATGTAAATAAAATTTCCAATAAAAAAAAATAAAAAAAGAAATTAGGGAAGCAACACCCTTTACAATAGCCATGAATAATATAAGATATCTGGTGTAACTCTAACCAAGTAAGTGAAAGAGCTGCATGACAAGAACTTCAAGTTCCTAAAGAAAGAAATTGAAGAAGATATCAGAAGATGAAAAGATCTCCCATGCTCATGGATGTGCAGGATTAACATAGCAAAAATGGCCATCTTCCCAAAAGCAATCTACAGATTTAAAATTCAAAAACAATTTTTTAGAGAACTTGAAAGAGTAATTCTCAACTTCATATGGAAAATAAAAACAAAACAAAACAAAAACCAGGATAGCCAAAACAATCCCGAGGAATCACCATCCATGGCCTCAAGTTGTACTACAGAGCAAAAGTGATAAAAAAAAATTAAAAAATAAAAAAAACCTGTGTGATATTGGTATAAAACCGGCCACATTCATCAATGGAATCAATTCAAAGACCCAAAAATAAATCCACACACCTATGGACAGTTGATTTTTGTTAAGGAAGTTAAAATCATACAATGAAAAAAAGAAAGAAAGAAAGAAAGCATTTTCAACAAATGGTGCTGGTCTGACTGGATATCTGCATGTAGAACAACATAAATAGATCTATATATATCACCCTGCACAAAACTCAAGTCCAAGTAGATCAAGGACCTCAAGATAAAACTGGATACACTAAATCTCATAGAAGAGAAAATGAGAAATAGCCTTGATCTCATTGGTACAGGAGACAATTTCCTGAACAGAACATCAATAGATCATGCACTAAGATCAACAATTGATAAATGGGACTTCATGAAACTGAAAGACCTCTGTAAGGCAAAGGACAATGTCAATAGGACAAAATGGCAGCCTGCAGACTGGGAAAGGATCTTCACCAACCCTACATCTGACAGAGGGTTAATATACAAAATTTATAAAGAACCCAAGGAGTTAAACACCAACAACCCAAATAACCCAATTTTAAAAAAATGGGGCACAGAACTAAACAGAATTCTCAACAGAGGAATCTCCAATGGCTAAGAAGCACTTAAAGAAAATTTCAAAGTCCTTAGTCATCAGAGAAATGCAAATTAAAACAACGCTGAGATTCCATCTTAACCTGTCAGATGGCTAAGATAAAAAATTCAAGTGATAGTGCATGCTGGTGAGGATGTGGAACAAGGGAACACTCACTCCTCCACTGCTGATAGGTGTATAAACTTGTACAACTACTTTGAAAATCAAGGTGGTGGTTTCTCAGAAAACTGGGATTAGTTTTACCTCAAGAGCAAGCTATACCATCCCTGAGCACATACCCAAAAGATGTTCCACCATCCCAGAAAGACACTTGCTTAACTCTGTTCATAGCAGCTTTATTCATAATAGCCAGAAACTGGAAACAACCTAGATGTCCCTCACAGAAGAATGGATAAAGAAAATGTGGTACATTTACACAATGGAATACTATTCAGCTGATTAAAAACAAGACATCATTAATTTTGTAGGCAAATGGATGGAATTTGAGAATATCATCCTGAGTAAGGTAATCCAGTCCCAAAAGGATATGCAGTCTTCTTGGAAAACACAAATACAAAACTTCTCAGTAAAATACCTAAAAACAAAATTCAAGAACACCAACATTGTTCATGCAACAATATCAAACTGGATTCATTCTCAACATTCAAGAATCTTTTATTTTTATTCATTTTTAAAAATTTACATCTCAATTACAGCCCCTTTCCTCCTCTTTTCCCAGTCCCACCCTTACAAATCCCTCCCTTTATTGCTCCTTCCCCTTCTCCTCAAAGAAGGAGACTCCCCCCACACCGTGGATACCACCCCACTCTGGGGCATCTAGTCCCAGTCAGTAATCTTTTAACACATGAAAGTCTACACATAAAATTTATCACATAAAGGGACTCAAGAGCAGAAGTCACATGACCATCTCAAAAGGTACAGAAAAGACTACAAAATCCAACACCACTTTATATTAAAATCTTGGAAGAAACCAGTGGTAGAATGAACACACCCCAACATTAAAAAACTTCATAGGAAAAAACTTATAGTGACCATTATACAAAAAGAAAAAAAAAGAAAAACAGAAAAAAATTTCAAAGCATTTGCGCCACATTCAGGAATAACACAAAGTCCCAATTTACTTTATGTTACTATTATAAAACACTGACCAAAACAACTTGGAAGAGAGAAGGACTTATTTCATTATATAATGTCAATGCATTTTCAATTTATTTTTTATTTAAATAAAATTATGGGCTGGTGAGATGACTCAGTGGTTAAGGCAATGACTGGTTTTCCAGAGGTCCTGAGTTCAATTCCCAGCAACCACAAGTAAACTCATAACCATCTGTAATGGGATCTAATGCCCTCTTCTGGCTTTTCTGAAGAGAGCAACAGTGTACTCAGATACAATAAATAAATAAATAAATAATTTTAAAAAATAAAAATAAATTTATTTCAGTACATTTTCAGGACATAGTCACTGTGGGATGTCAAGATACAAACTCAAAGCCAAAGCTTGGAGCAGAGAACATAAAAAGAACATGGCTTACTGGCTTGCTTTTCATGTCTTGCTAAGTTTCCTTTCTAATACAACCCAAGACCACCAGCTCAGGACTAGTATTGTCTATAATCGGCTGGGCCCTCCCACATTAATCATTAATCAAAAAAACCAAAATGCTTCAAAGACAGGCTCACAGGCCAATCTGATAGAAGCAACTTCTCAATGGAGGCTACCTCTTTCCAGGTGACTCTAGTTTATGTCAAGTTAACAAAAATTAACCAGCACAAGGTTGTCTATTTTTACACCCTTGATATAATGCTTGAAGTCTTATCTAGAGCTATAAAACAAGAGGAGTAAAGAGTCAATATGCTTTTATTTGCAAATGGTATTATTCTGTAGGTAAGGCGCCCTAAACATTTTAACAGAAAACTTTTCTCTCTGATAAATATTTTCAGCAAAGTGCCACTGTGAAAAATCAACATACAGAAATCAGTAGCCAAGGTCAGAAAGATAGCTTTGTTACTAAAAGAATTGGCTGCTCTTCCAGAGGAAACAATTTAATTTCCAAAATTCACATGGCAATTCAGTGAATCTATAATCCAGTCACAAGTGATACAATATCCTCTTTTGACCTCCTTAGGCACCAGGTATTCAGGTGATTCATAAGAATGCATGCAGACAAAGCATCTATAGACATAAATATAAGTAAATAAAATATTTAAAGCAGTAGCCTTTAAGTATACCAATATTAAAGATCCTGAGAAATAAAATAGGAAAACAAATTTATTCACAATAGCCTAAAAAAGTCTCTTGGAAGAAAACTAACAAAGGAAGTGAAAGACCTCTAAAATGAACCTTTTAAAACACCAAGAAATAAACTGAAGAAGACACTAGAGGATGGAAAGACTTTCCATGCTCATAGGTTTGTGGAACTAATATGATGAAAACATGCACTTCCAGAAGCAGTCTATAGTTTCAGTACATCAAAATTTTACAGAACAAAAGCATTTTCCTTCAAAAGCATAATACAAAACAACTTTGAAATTGGGGAGGCATAAAAGACTCCCCTACCCCAGAAAGCCAAAGTAAACTTCAACAAAGAAAACAATGCCAGAAATATCTCCTTTTCTGAGTTCAGGTTATACTACATAGCCACAGTAGAAAAAAACAGCATTGTGCTGGCATGAAAACAGACTCATAGATTCAAGCAATAAAATAGAGAACATAGTACAAGATCACATACATACAGTCCCCTGATTGTTACAAAGATATCAAGAAAGCGCTCTGGAGAAGAAATATCTACCCTCTTTATGGTGCTAGGAAGACTGAACATCCATTTGTATAAGACAAAACTAGATCCCCATACCTTGTACAAAAATCAATTCCAAATAGACCAAGAGACCTGATACTATGAATCTTTTGAGTGGGGGAAGAAAACTCTTTAAGATGTAGGCATGAACAAGAGTTTTCTTTTCATTCATCATGGAATCTTCAACACATCTACACTGTCCTTTGTTCTTGGTTTTTCCCCTCATTCTCCACCCCACACTCAAGCTTCACATTCACAGCAGCGAGTACCCTTTTCCTCAACTTAGTCGCTTGTCTGCTTTCTTATTACATGTACTCTCTACTTACTACCCCCACAAACATTTCTTCCCCTTGCTCAGATTCTCCTTACTAGTTCTATAATCTGCAAACCTATGCATATAAATGAACAGATAAATACATACAAATATATCTTTTTTAAATTTATGTTCGAAATTTCACTTATTATAATGATTTCCAGTTGTATCCATTTTCCTGACAATGTCATGCTTTCAGTTTTATTTTTAACTCTGTAAAATTCCATTCTGTATATAAACCACATTGTTTTATACATTCATCTATTGATAGGCATCAGGACTATATCACCATTGTGAATAGTGCAGCTGTAAATATAGATATACAAATATCTCTGTAGTCTCTTAAAGTCCTAGAGTGACAAGTATATATACAGTGGTGTGCAACCTTCCCAGCCTTGAGCAGGCTAAGCAGACCTTGACTATTTGCCACGACAGGTCTATGTCTAACCTAGATAGAGACATCTGCCTTGGCTGCAGTTGCAAGTTCCCATGGGAACTTAACTGTTTTGGCTGCTATGCTGACCTTACTCTGCAACATACTCCAGCTGAAGCAGGGGATGGGTTTTGTGGTTTTTCCCTTTATAAATGTAGTGCTTATTATTAAACTTTGAAGCCTTGATCAGAACCTTGTCTTGGCTTCATTCTTCTCTCTCGCCCCCACCCCTGCCTCTTTTCATTTCCAGCCCCAATTCAGGTGAACCCAGTTCGACTGTAGGCCGCTAGATGGCTACAGTGTATTACTGAAATATATGGCAGCTCTATTTTCAGCTTTTTGAGGAACCTCCATGAATTTACATTCCTACCAGAGAGAAATCAGATTCTTTCCATACATCTTCACCAGCATTTGTTGTCATTTATTTCTTAGTAGCCATTCTAACTGGGATGCTATGAACGCTCAAACAAGTTTTAATTTGCAACTATCTTCCAGATAAAGATGTTTAATCCATTTTTAACTATTAATTTCTTCTTTGAGAATTCAGTTTGTTAATCTGATTAGTTATTCAGTGACTGGGACAGGGACCAGTGCAGTGGCTTATTCCCCATTCTTTGCAGAAAGAGTCAAATATGCAAGCCCATTGTCTGTTTTTATAACAAAGGGCACACTCATTACTAACATTGCCATTATTATGAATGCAATGACCATTTTTGTATTTTTCTTGGGTTGTGCTGTGGCAAAGATATAAGAGGAATAGGTATCAATACATGTATGTACATATTTGAGGTGGCTGATTTCTGGAACATCTGTCACATCCATTTGCCATAGGATATCTGGCCAGGGCACCAGGGTTTACTCCACTTGGCTGGAGGGGTCCTGTTTTAAAAATGATATCTGTTTTTCCTTTCCCAGTTCTGCTCCCAGAATGATGACTCTGAGACTAATTAATTATTAAATGCCTAGGCCATAAGCTTTGGCTCATTCCCTGACTAGTTCTTAACTTACTTAGCCACTTAAACTATTCTGTCTACCACTTGGTTAGTCACCTCTCCTTCAGTCCCGATGTGCTTCTTCCTTCTCATATCCTCAGCCTCTCCCTCAACATCTCTCTAAGGTCATCTACTGGCTGGTTTATGTCCCTCTCCTTGGTCTGTCTCCCGGACTCTCTCCTTATCTCTTACAATTTCCTAGAATCCTCTCTCCTCCTACCAGTGTTACACATCCTATTTCCTGCCTCAGCTCATTGGCCACTGGCTTTTTTAATGACAGGTGATGTTTATAAGAGATTCTTTCTACAGGGTTCCAAGGACTGTAATAGTCTGCAAGCTGTGCAAGTTCATACCAAGTGTTTCCATGAGGCTGATGTCAACTGGGGAAACAGCTTGTTCAGGGAAATGGCAGAATTATGGACTCGAGAAGGAAAGGCTTGATCCTGATCTAGGGTGTGTGGGCCAGGGTCCTTGTTCGGGTGCCAGCTTCTGGGAAGTAGGGAAAAGTGGAGGCAGAGCCCACTAAGATGTCTGGGATTCAGACTCTGGAGACCAGCATCAGAATGCAGATCTAACTTTATTGTTTATTATACAATATTATATATAGCTTTTTAGCCAATTGGGGTATGTTTTGATATTCAAGGGCAAATCAGGGTACAACCTGCATTGTTTAGCAGAATCTGACTCACCTATCCATAAGCCTGTAGTGGAGGGGACAATTACCCGGGAAGATTTCGCTGAAGACAGAGGAGGCAGCACCACCACAACACCTCGGGTCTTTTGTGTTGTCTCACTGGTGTGGCAAGAGCCATGTCAGAGCATACACTTTGTACGGTAGATCAGGACTCCTCAAGGAGTCACAGGAGCCTGTGGCACTTTGCTCTCCATCCCAGTTCTTCCTCTACCAGGCTTATCTCCACATCCCCCACAGGGGTGAGAACAGGTGGTTAACTTTGCGGTTCTTTTTATGTCCTGGATATTAGTTGCTGTCTGAGATACTGTAGCAGCACTGATAACCCCACCCCCATTCTGCAAATTGTCTCTTCTCTATGATGATTGTTTCTTTGATGTGTAAAAGATTTTTAATCCCTTGCAATTCAATTATCCATTCTTGAGATTATTTCCTGTGCAATGGAGCCTTGCTCAAAAAACCAAAAACCTTGTTTATGCCTATCTCTTACATTTTTTAAGTGTTTTCTCCAGATGTTTCAGAGTTTGAGATGTCTTTTGTCCATTTTCAGTTGATTTGTAGTGATACATTATTATGAAAATATTCCTTACGTTCAAACAGTCTAGAATTTTTGCAGAACTTCACATCCAGACTTAATAATATACATTTGAGGTCACTTAAGACTTAAGATTGCTGTTCTATTATGCCTGAGCCTGTGTGTTTAACCTGCCTTTAAGAGAACAAAGAAACAACCAACCTGAGTTGCTTCAGAGTTTCCTTGTAATCAACTCTTACAACTTAAACTAATGCATAGCTATAGTCTTAAGTTATATACTCTCCCCTGTCCCTGACCCAGAGCTCAGTGCATGTGTATATGCACTTGGTATGGTAGTCATCTGTAGAAAGCAAAAATAGGTTGAAAAATAATCTCATAAAGATATCCATTGTAAATGCTGGAAAGAGCTTACAGATATTGTTTGATAGTATTTCCTTATTTGTTATCTGAAACTACAAGCATGCACCACCATGCCTAGATCCCAAAAGTTTGCACTACTGACCTTTCCCATCATTTTATTATTTGTGCATTTTACTGTAAAAAAATAAAATCAGGAAGGCTGGAGAGATGGTTAAGAAAGCACTGGCTGCTCTTCTAAAGGTTCTGAATTAAATTCCCAGCAACAACATGGTTGCTCACAACTATCTATAGTGAGATCTGGTGCCCTCTTCTGGCCTGCAGTCATGCATGCAGGCAGAATGCTGTATACATAATAAATCTTTTTTTAAAATAAAATAAAAGCATACATAAAATTTAAAATTTACAACATACCAATGGCCTCAGATATTTCCCATTGCTGTTGGTAAATATTTCTTAAATATTTTCTATACATAAATGAACATATATGTTGTTATTTTCCCCATGTCAAAAATTTCATATTATCAATCACTATCAACAACTTTCAAAAACAAATGTTAAATAAATTTCCCTTTGTTCCTATATATGGGCAAATATATCATACATATGCTCAAAAGTGTATGTATATATGTGTGTTATACATTATATATTAAATAATATATGTTTATATAAACATAAATGTGTGTATATTTATGTATTTAAAATCATATCCAGAGGCAGCCATAGTTGTGAAGAGATATTACTCTAATTCTGAGTGAAGTGGTGCTGGGACCTAGGAATTATAACCTTCCTATCCAAGATCCAGAAAGTCTCAATAGACATAGGACATATTGACTGATGATGTTCCTCCCAAGAGCCATGGACCACCTAACAATATTCACTGTATCAGGTAGCCCAAAACATTCCCCCTAAAATTTAGGCCATTGCTATTGCCTAGAGCTTAAAGGTAATTTTCTACTTCTTCAGGCACTGGGTACTTTGGACACAGGATTCAGATAATCTGATCTGGATCCAACCTGAAGATCTCCTTCCTGAGAACTAGCTTTTATAATATCAGAAAGTGCTATACAAGTTAACAAGGGAGGGAAGTAACCAATACTCCTACCCAGCTGTGATGCCTAGAAACCATAACAATGACTAGCCTAATAAGATATTCCTTTTTTTTTTTTTCAGAGAAACCAGGAAATATTTATGATATACATAAAACCATTGGGTCTTAAATCATTTCCACTTCTCTTACTAAATGCAGTCACTGGAATCCCTGAGTGTACAGAGTCTATTATTATGTCCATTTAGCAGAATAATAACAGTATTTTTGCCTCTGTACCCCATGAGTTTCTCAATCGTTGGTTCTTGGCCAGATTTGATTCCTAAGGGTGCAATAATGTCACTCATATTTTGGTGATAACCAATAGTTGTCTGTCGCATCCGCCTTGACCAGCAATTAAGACACGACACAGTCAGATCCTTCTCAGTCAGTTTTATTGCAGGAACGAATCTTGACTTATGGATGGGGACGGGGATGGGGGACGGGGACGGGGACCCCCAGCAGCAGAAACGAGCTGCTTATATATCTGCCCAAGGCAGGCTGGGTTAAGGATAGGTTAAGCTGCCAATACCTCATTTGCATAAGCCCGCTTGGGAGGGGCACGAGGCCAGGTTAGGGTTAGGGTTAAGTAAACTAGGACTTGTTTACCAGTTCAACTGAGCTGGCCATGCTGGAAGCCAGCTGCTTACATTGTCAGGTGCTAGTCATAAGACTTTGCAACTGTCCCAGGTGCTATCTTAAACATTGCCTACAGTTGTCTGATTGAATTTATGGCCCACTCAAAAAAAGGGGGATCATGCCTTGTCTTGGAAGCCTAGGACTATCAAGGACTAGTGTGGTCATTTATCTTAGAAGAGAACCTATTAATTTCACTTTACTAAACAATCAAATTTCCTAACAGGATTTTAAATATTTACCTTAACATCCACAGATAAGTGTAACTCCCAGCCTTTTTCTAGGCAGCTTCTATTCGACACAGATGAAGACCATTACAGAAAATGACAAAATGTAAAGAACAACTGATTGTGTTCAGCCCAATGGAAATACCTACAACAAAACTCCTGCATCTTAGGCTCAGTGAACATCTCAGGAAGAGGGGCTGGAAAGACTGTAAGAGCCAGAGGACCAGGAAATCTGCTGCTTCAAGTCTGGCTGCCTCAACAAGGTGTAAACAAGGACGACACTAATAGCTATGTTAACATGGAAAGTGGAAGTCTCAAGGGCATGAACCCTGGGCAAATAACTACAAGCAACTAAGAAATGCTGAGAGCAAAGACTTAGTCTTCCCCAGGGATGAGCCTCTCCATTGCTTATCCAATACAAGGGAATCAACATGGAATCTATATATACAAGGACCACTAAATAGGTTCAGCAAGCTGTTTTTATGTATTTGTATGTATGTGTGTCTGTGTGTGTGTGTGTGTGTCTGTGTCTGTGTCTGTGTGTGGGTAACAATAACAATTTAAACTAGAGGTCAAAAATTAGAGAAGAAGAGACTAGAACATGGGAGACATTGGGAGGAGAAAAAGAAAAATTTATAATTATATTTTAATATATTACAAAATTATAAATTAGAAGAATTGAAAATATAAAAAATATGTATAAATTAAAAAATAGTTACTGTTTTAGAGGCTGTGGGACCTGGGAAAATGGAGCCAATAAATGAGGTGGATTAAAGTCTCAAGCAATAGCCAATTTTACTCAGGGCCTTAACCGATTTATATTCTGAGGGTTAAGAACAGCCACCTGAGTAAAGTTTCCAGGGGTTCAAGCTGTATACAATCACAAGGATAAGTCACATATGGCAAAAACATGTTTTTCCATAAAGGCAAATAAGGGATAGTTTAAGCATTTACTTGAAAAAACAGCAAGTAATCTGAAATAAGCTCACACCTGGAAAGAGCACAAAAAACACATTCAAAGAACAATTTTGTATTTTAAAGAAACTGACATCATAAGACTCTTGTATTGTTTTCTTGAAGTGTTCTCACAAGTATTCAGAATTCTCCTCTACGATTCCCTTCTTGGACTGTGTTCCAATAATAAATAAAACATAAAAGCCTAAAGGAAAATAGCTTTCCATCTATCTCTTAATTGTCATTCTTTCTTTAATCCATCATCATCATCCAGTTCAAGTCTTATATTCATTTGCTGTTTTTGCTTCATCTTATGCATGTTCATTGCTTTCTTAAGCCAGAGTTCTCACTCTTTAGGTGGTCTCAAGCTACCCTTTATCCTCTGTCTGAATTATCAGTTCGTGTCACCCAGCTTTACTTCCACAAATTTTGAATGGTTGCTCAATGGTCTCTCATGAAGTCAACTTTCAAAGGAATAAAATCTCCTTGTGTTGCCACAGTACCTGTGCTAGCTAGTTTATGTCAAGTTGACACAAGCCTCATGAATTCATCATAACTCCATTGGCTAAGGCACCACACACATGATCCATACACATTTTACATCTGGAATATGAGCCTTTCATGGGGACACATAGAGAAAAAAACAATCCTTCTGAACATGCTGGAAGTTTTCCCTAGTGTTGAGGTTTGGTCTTTTACTATGTATTGTAATGCTAAATATTGGCCCCCCAAAGGCCTGGCTGCTCCTAGGACCAAGAGAATCTAAATATAGCCCCAAGTGATGTTATGTAACCTTGCTTCCCCCAAGTTATCCCTGATTGGTGAATAAAGATGACTACAGCCTATAGCTGAGCAGAATTGAGATAGGGTGTGTGTGTGGGGGGGTGTTTCCTGGGCTTGGGGTCATAGGAGAAGCACAAGGAAAAAGAAGATGAAGGTGAAGAGAGGAGGAAGCCACCATGGGGTAGGTGAATCATGAAAACATAGACATGAGGGTTGGCCAATTGAAGTTAAGAGCTGCCCAGATGGAACATGGCAAGTTATAACTCGTAGTTATTGATAGAAGATTCTGATGGCATAGAGGATAGATACTTGCCCAGCTCTAGTTCTGATTAAGGCTTATTATAAATATAAAGGTTGTGTGTCTTTTATTTGGAAACTGAATGATCAAAGGTGAGGTAGAAACCCCAATTATAGATTAAATATTTAATACAACACCGTAGAGTACATAAAGCAACTCTCAGTTCTTCCTTTTTCTCTGTTCTCTTCTGTTCACATTCCAGTCATCTGCCCTTTCTTAACCCTGATGGACATGTATCACCTATGTCACATGAATATCCTTCTTAATTTCCTGGATAAATATCAGGGTGTCCTTAAAGTTCTTAAAGATCCTACTTCTCTTCCTGCTCATCTTCCTGTACCCAGCTCCTTTCCACGTCAGTACTTTCTTATTACGCTGGCTGATGTTTATTTCAATATTGTGAAATATTTACTCAGGGGAAATGATCTGAAGTCAAAGACATTCTGGCAGTTTAAGATTAGTGTTGATGAAGAATTACAGATTTTCAATAAAACAAACAGGTTCTCAAGAATAGACCTTTTCAATAAGAAGTCTCTGAAGAAAATTCCAAAATGATTTTTAAAAAGAGATAATAAAAGTGGTCAGAAAAAAGACCATTTTTATACTTGAATATATGAATGGAAACTGTTATTAAATAAGGAAAGACAAGAACAATCTAGTCCCTGAGTCACTCATCAGAAATATATATCAAATAACCCGCAGAGCCGTCTTTTAACTATAACATGACTTTTCCCCCATAGGGACATGAAGCCTGAAAATGTTAGAGAAAGAGAGAGAGAGAGAGAGAGAGAGAGAGAGAGAGAGAGAGACTGATTTTGAACTTGCAAAATAACAAAGATCACACTCACACTATATATCTACAAAACAGCATAATATTCCTGAAGTTTTACTAAGAGACTCTGTATATGAGCTGGTGATATGGCTCAGCAGGTAAAGGGGCTTGCTGCTGAGCATGACTATTTGAGTTTGATTTCTAGGTCCTTTATAGTGGAGAAGAGAAAAGATTCCTACAAATTACCCTATTACCTCTTCATGTGAACAATGATATTACAAAGCATGCCCCACCCCAATTAAATAAAATTGTAATTAATACCAATAACAAAATCATTGAGCAGAGGACAGAAATCTTGAATAATTTGGATCCAATAAACAACAAACAAATGAACATTAACCCATGTTCAAATGCTTTCAAACTGGTCTGGTGTTAAGCTTTCTTCCAACCATCTGGGCTCAAAACAGACTGTACACAAGCAGTTGCAGCTGTGAGAAGGTGAAGCTGTCTTTAGCCAAAATGTCTGCTTTAACTGAATATCCTAAGATTCTGCCAGACATATTTAGTTAGCTTGTCAGATAGCCCCAGTCAAACACAGCCACCAACCATAGCACACTATTGAGCTACCACAATGCAATAGGGTTCAACCACTTCTCAAGAGACAGGGGCACCAGAAACCACCACAAACACTGTTTCTGAGTATCATCAAAACATGCTGACAAAGCCAGTTGTCAAAATGGGCCATAAAGGTGTAAAAAGACAATGGGGTCAGACTATCTTCAATTCTGGAGATGGTTAGAAAGACAGTGGAGATGTGATTTCAGAGCCTCCCATTCCATAAAGCCAAGCATGGGTGCTTTCAGAAGAAAAAAAAAATGAAGAGGAGATTCTCCATTTTGGCATCCATAGTCAGTAACGACAGAGAGAACAGGAGCTTTCATGCCACTGTGGCCCTAACCAGAAATCAACTTGTCATTGTTCCAGGCTATACAGTACTATTTGAAACTCTCAAATCCCTCTCAGGTGTAAACCCCAAGAACATGTCTTCTATTGGCAGTGGAAAGAATGTAAACTTTTTTTTTTTTTTTAGAATAATTAGGTTTTTGTTGTTGTTGTTTAACACATTTGGTCCCATAGAAGCTGTACTACTCACAATCAGACAGGATACTTCTCCAAAAGAGCTGGGTCAGTCAGCCAGAGGAGCTGCTTAACAAGGACAGGTGCAACAGCTTTAGAAGATACCTAGAGCATAAACACTGATCAGGGCCACTTGTCAGAAAGTACTTAAAAGCCCAAGTAAACAATAAGTATTTCAACTGCACACAGTTGCCTGATAAATGCTCAGGAGTTCAGTTTGGGTGGTTCTGTATGGAGGCAACCAGTACCACCACTGGTAAGGTTACCCAAGGGACTGCTCCCCAGAGACCAGGCTAGTCCCTGACACTAGGAAATGTCTACAGGTTTCCAATCCTTCTGAGTACTGCAAGAGAAAACACAGCAATATGAACTTCAAAGAGAAAAAAATCTATTTTATTTCTTTTCTAAAACTGAAATGTATTTTCTTAGATTCTTTGCCCACAGTTCTGGGTAAGATTTCACAGCGTTTTGAATAGACTGTTTGACAAGTGTTGAATATTTATCTACAAATTAATAATAGTAAGTATGTATACTTTTTAAATGACTAAGAGAAATGAGTGGGTAGAGTGCTTTACTCTAATTTGCTGTGTTTCATCAGCCTAAGCTGTCTGCTGTGTTTACTTGGCCTAGCAGGAGATGGGCCTCCTGAGCTGTCACTGACTCATCCTACTAACCCTTTGCCTTCCCACCTTGGCAAAGGCAGAAAGACTATAATTATCATTTGTTTTTCTACATTGGAGACAAGTGGTGGTACAAAATCTTAGTAGAAAGTCTTTCTCAGAAATAAATTTCTCTGCATCATGCAGAAAATATCAGAATTATGCATCCTAATCTCAGCACAGAGTCTGCTTGACCCTGATCAAATTGAACTTACTGATTGCCAAGTCAATGACTTGACTATTTCCTCAGGAACCATGCCAGGGTTCTCTTGTCATGCCATCATTATGAATGTCCTTGCAGTTTCATTTAAAACTTGTTGATCTGACTTTCCAAATTTTGTTTCCGTCTTTCTTCCAGATTCAAAGATGAATTGTGCCAGTTGGCCTTCCTGCATACTACTGAAGGCCAAGGTTGTGACCTTCACATTTGTACCACAGAACAAATGTGTTCAGTTGCTGTAACATGTTTTCACATAGTACCTAATTGTTCTTAGTTTTATTTCTAAATTACTTGTTCAAAAGACATTTTGAATCTAGGGCTACTATGTTCAAAGTTGAAACTCTGTTGCCTGGACATTGTTAGGACAGTATTGGGCTGGAGAAATAGTTCAGTGGTTAAGAACAGGTATTTCTCTAGAGAACTGGAGTTCAGTTTTCAGTGCCCAGGTGGAGATACTCAAAACTGTATGTAACTCTAGATTCAAGGAATCTGTTGTGATCTTCTGGATGCCATAGCTACCTACACACGTGAGCACATACACTGACATTCACATATAAATATAATTTTAAAATAAACATTTGTAGAGGGCCGAAGTCACAATTGCAGCGTTCGCCATTGCAAGATGGCGCTGACATCCTGTGTCTGTTACTGGTAAACAAGTAAGCTGCGCATGTGCGAGTGGTAAGGGCGCGAATGCAGCTTTCGCCATTACAAGATGGCGCTGACCTCGTGTGCCCCTGCTTCGTAATCAAACTATGTGCGCATGCGCTGAGGTAAAATGCGCGCCAAGTCACGGCCCAGCCCGAGGCGTCATCTAGGGTAATGAGCTAGCAGCCATCATGTATGGACACGCAGCTCTGGGGTGTATATAAGCGCCAGCCCTCTGGGGCTCGGAGTCTTTCCTCATTTCATGGTAATAAAGCTGCTGCAGAAGGATCCTGTGTGCCCGTGTGCGTTCTTGCTGGCGAGACGATTGCGCGGGTTACAAACATTAGCTTCAACAGCTTGTAGAGCTATGCTAAAATCTTAACTACTTACTCTGTTATCTATGTGTACACTGTGTTCTGCTTTGGCTAGTATTCCTATTTTATCAAGGTGAACTCAAAAATAGTTCCACAAAAGGTGTTAGCTAAGTTGCCTAGAGTACATGGATCCCCATAGACTTGTCACAGGTTCTAAAATCTTTAGAGTTTTAGGTACATATAAATCACTAAGAAGTCACACTTAGAGTTTATGGTCTTCTTTACCTAGCATGTTCTGGACCAGAGATTTTTTTTTTTTAATTTAGTTAGTTATTTAAATCACATCATAATTTACTTATTTACACAGGGGTTATAAACACAAAAAGGCAGGATGTGGGGAAGGGAATGGCACCGGAGCATAAGTGTTCAGGGGGAGTACAGATACCTTTCAGAACAGGGTATCAGCTGGGTGTAGGTTCAGGGGACAGGTCACTATGACTCTGCCTATGAATCACTTGTCCTTATCTAAGTTGGTACTGTCCACCGAGGCTGCCTATTTATAAGATCTATGACTACTTGGGCTGGTAAATTTCCACAGAAGCCACCTGTTTACAATAGCTTATAGCCTGCTGTTTCAGTGTTTTTCCACAGAGACCCAAGACTTGGTGTTAGCATGCATGTATGTCAGGACTATTGCTGACTTTAGGCCTATGGCTGATTTTAGGCCTTTAGTGTATATGTAGGGCTGCCCCTGACATCTCCTCCCTTCTCTAATTATAGAAGGGCCTTGGCGATTCTATTCTTGCGAAGGTAGGATGAGATATGAAAGGGGACCTTTATGCTAGTCTCGTCGTGTCAGAGGCAAGGGCCATACCCATCCTATGTTTTTCTGGAGAGGTCTTGACTCACCTATGCAGTCCTGTCCCAGGACCCAGATAGTATTAATTATTATCCCTTGCAGTGCTTAGCCTCGCATCCTAAGCAAGAATTCAGATCGCCAGACAGAGAGGGTTCTGGGTAGCCCCTCTCTGCTTGGTCTAGGGTTGGAAGTCTCTTCTTTTAGGTTGGGTGGAGATGGGTTTGAGGAACACCGTGTATAAAGTAACAACCTCATCTTGAGTCTCGTGTGGACCAGAGATTTTAAAAACATTTTGACTCATGAATGCCTGAGAAATTCTTTCAGGACTCTAGAAATGTAGGTATATAATGTAAATATATAAATCAAACATTTCCTGATAATAAATCACAAAGAAATTTATTCTTTAAAACCCTGTGTGGGATGGAAGGATGGGTCAGTGATTGAAAGCATTCACTGCTTTTGCAGAGGGACTAGCACAAGTTTGAAGCACTACATCAGGTTGCTCAAAACTACCTTTTACCTTAGATCCAGGAAAACAAGCATGCTTCACTCAAGAAGAATGGGCTTTGCTGGATCCTTCACAGAAGAATCTCTACAAAGGTGTGATGCTGGAGACCTACAGGAACCTCATTGCTATAGGTAAGTCAGTGAATTTTCTTTCCCTTTTTAACAAAAGGAGGACAAATGTTTCTTTGTTGTTGATGAGCTTCTGTAATTTCAGTTGAGAATGAAGAAGAATGAGGTGAATAAATCGGTCATAGTTCTAAGGTTCACTGAATATAATAACTTAGATTTTTGCCTAATTTCCAATAATATTTCATACATTTTCTGGTACTATAAGCTACAATTGGGAAGACCATAATATTGAAGAACATTGACAAAATTCTAGAAGACATGGAGGGTAATTTTCATGTGCAAGCTGATACAAATATGCCTCTGAAAAATTGTAATGTGTCTTGGACATTTTAAAGAAAAGTAACAGTGTGAAAAAGCACTGCTTTAATTGTAGTGATAAGTATTAAATGTAGTATAACCAATTTAAGCTATCCCCAACTAGCTTACAAATAATGAGACTCAGACCATGGTTATTTTATTTGGCTTTGAAAATTACTGGGGGGGTTAACCCCTAATCTACTCTTTTAACTGCTGACCTGGCTACCTCCCCAGCCGTGTACCCCAGATTGCTGTTTCTCCTGGCCATGTGCTCATGGTCTCTCTCCCTTCATAGCTGCTTTCTTCTCTATTCTCATACTTCTTCTTTTTCATCTCTTCTCTCCCAAACCAGGTCTCTCCAAACCCACCTACGTCTAATCCGTCCAGTAATTGGCTGTTGCCAATTTTACTTAATCAATAGTTTTAAATCAAGGAACAAGGTTTGCACATTAAAAACATGAGAAGTCACTCATAGGCCTAAGACCTTCAGGTATAGAATTTAGTATTACAATACATAGCAGTAGACCAAATCTTAACAATTCCTTTTATTTGTTACTCTTCTTTTAATAGGATTATCATGTGTTACAATGGAACAAGCCATGTTAGCATAGGGACATTGAAAGAAGCAACATACCTTTCTTTCTCCAAGAACAGTCAGAAGATAAGTAGTAGTATCCACTTTGAGTAGACTTTCTAAATGTGATACAAGTTTGCAAGTAATAGGTTTTTGTTAAGGCCTAAGTAACTGTTACTTGGCTAGCCTGTCATTTTGTGCTGTTGCTAATGTTATAAGGAAATTTTTACATGTTTTTTCTGATATTACTAGGAAACTTTCTCATGCCCAAGTTGATTGCATATTCTGATATATTCTGTGCTCTTGGAAAATAATCACAACAGAAGTCAGTTAGAACTGCTTTGTATAAACTTGGACCCAAACCAACCATCCAGCAGTACTTCCTGCACCTGTGAGTAAGCATTTATGGTATTTGCCTTTATAAGACACCCCATGGGATGAACCCCAATGTAAGAAAAACACCTGCATCTAGTTAGAATAAGATTTCTGTTTGAGTAGATATTGAGAAAAGTTTAAGTTCCCAAGACCTCTCTAGAAACTGAGATCCTACTTAGCAGAAGGATACATGTATGTAGATAACTGACACCCTGGTTGGCATGCTAAAGCATGAATATTAGACAAGACAAGATCTACCCTGGTTGGCAAGTTAAGATGTGAATGTTGGACAAGGCAAATCTCCTGTCACAGTTGAATACTACAACCAATGAGAGCAGGATAAATGTACAACAAAGACATGCTTCTAAGGGAATACCTTATCCCTAAGTCTTGACTGGTGGAATAACTCGGCATAGATGTTTGTAGATATCAGGCTTTAAAAGCTCTATAGAATATTAACTCAATATTATGGTTCACCTCCCAAGTCTGAACTGTAGCCCTGATCAATCAGTCCTGGGGTGTATGCTCAATAAACTATCCCTGTCTGACTGAGATAGGTGTTTATGTGATTTATGAGACAACTCCTGGACCCCAACAAGTTTCCAGCTTTATTGAGAATATTCACAAGCTCACACTGCAGAAAATCCCTATGGGTCCTAGGAATGTGGAAATTCTTCTGTTTGTCCTGGTTCACTTTGCAAATGTGGTATGACTCACACTATAGGAAAATTTATGAGTGCAATCAGTGTGGTAAAGCTTTGAGTTCTTCCAGTTCTCTTCAAATATGTAAAAAAAAAAAAAAAAAAAAAAAAAAAAGCAAAAGCCTCATTTGAAAAAGGATGTTATAAATGTGAGCCTTATAATAAATGCTCTTACCATCACCAGTATCTTCAAAGATGGAAAACAACCCACATCGAAAGGGAACACCATGAATGTAAACAAAATGATAAAACCTTAGGATCTGATTCCTCTTTACTATTAGACCAAATTGTAAAATTAATTCATACATATAAAAAGATTGATCAGTGTAATGAATGTGGTAAAGCTTTTACATGTGCCAATTATCTTCACAGGCATGAAAGAATTCATACTGGAGAGAAGCCCTATAAAGGTATTTGTTATAGTGAAGCCTTCGCACATCACAGTAATCTCTGAGTACTTAAAAGAATACATACTAGAGAGAAATCTGTCAGGCGCCCTTCCTGGCCAGCAGGAAATTAGACGCAAGACAACAAGGTTCCTTCTCAAGGCAGTTTACTCAGGATTGTAGCTTTCTGGTGGTGGTGGCCCCACCTACCCCGGGGACCAGGCTTATATCTAAGCAAAGGCCAATGAGCATATGCCACATATCATCTCTCCATACGTCCACGTATGACTATTCCCTGCCCCTGCACAGCTGAATAGCCAAATGAGGACTTGTTTACCACAAGGAGCACTCTCAGCCAGCACCATCTTCAGGTGCAGCGCATAGCGGCTCTCTACAGTTCCCCCTTTTTGTTTTACAACGAAACAGGCAAGAGTAGAGGTCTGATCTCAGAATGGAATAATGGACATTGTACTAGCACCCAAAGGATGCTAGACCCGTCCGGTACTGATTTTTGCTGAGGCGGGTAAGATGAGGGAATTTTGGGGGAAAGGGCAGTACCAACCCGCATCTCTCAGACTTACTCTTCACGAGACCGCAGGCAGCATTCAGCATATCTCGAGTGCAGTGCTTTGCCTTGCAGCCTGAACGTGATGAACTTTTCAAGACTTACTGGCAACAAGCCATGCTTGTGGAGATTGTCCTGCTTCAATGGCATAAAATGCTTGTGCTACCATGGCAAGGTCTCTTTTTTCTTGGGATCAGACAATATGGCAGAGACAACACAGGCATAGCACAGAGACCCCTACTAAGACAACAGCCAGGGTCCCCATACCCGCCCGCTCTTTAAGATGATTCATTGCTTGATGTATCCACGTCGTCAATCCCTCTGCAACAGTCATGTCAATGCGGGTAGAGTCTACTGTCACAGCTGCCAGTCAAAGATCTATAATCTATTCAAAATAATCATCTGGCCAATTTATTAAAAGGATGGAAATTATTTTGTTAAAGTGAAAAAATTAGACTTGATTAACTATAAATGTAGTATTCCCTATCATCCCTCCACCTAGCATAACAAAAGGTGACTAATTTGTACAACTACCATTAGTTCCACCCAGAACCCATACATCAAAAGGATTCTGGGCAACATATTGAGCAGGGCTTTAATAAGTAAAGTTATACCCCTGCCAGGTTTTATTAAAGGCAGCTGTTATATAAGGTGAAAAAGTAAAATAATCCTTCTTTGCCCAGTTCATCTTGCATGCTTGGCATCCTGTCTAAGGCCACAATGAATCTCCCCTAGCGCTTCCTCTACAAAAGGAATCCATCTGGGTTGTATGGAAATGGTAGAATTACCTTTTAAATCTGAACTTGTCCACCATCCTTTAATCCAGGTGGCATTAGAACTATTCTTCCCATTCTGCAAATCCCTTACCTCAAACCAAGCTGCAGCTTAATTATAAATAGGGCAAATCCAAACTAATATTACTACTAAAAAAAAAAAAAACAAGAAAACACTTGAGCATCATGGTGTATTGGCATCAGATTCGGAAACACCGACAGGATTTACCTTCTTTGTTCCGTTACTGCAGGATTTACCTTCAGAAGAAGAAGCAAAAGGATCATACAAGTTACATTTGCGCACCAGCCTCTCTGGGACCCAAATAGGGTCATGATGATCCTGAGGAAATATGCAAACAGATCCTCTCACCCAAACCAACACCGGGTCAGGGCCATGCCATTCTCCAGTTAAGATATCTTTCCATTTTACTTGACCTTTAAGG
The DNA here is from genome assembly GCA_021653895.1 of Mastomys natalensis. Lineage (NCBI taxonomy): Eukaryota > Metazoa > Chordata > Mammalia > Rodentia > Muridae > Mastomys > Mastomys natalensis. The sequence continues at coordinate 857,114 of JAJTUV010000895.1, forward strand.
GTCGTGTCCAATACACATGCCTATCCGCAGCGGAGCGGTCATTAACATCTAATTGTAAAAAATTCAAAGTAAAAAGAGCCAAAGAAATGCGTTCTTGGGGGGTATGACCTACTCCAACTCCTGCTTTCTGTTTTAATAAGCATTCCTTAAGAGTACGATGTGCTCTTTCTACAATACCCTGTCCCTGCGGATTATACGGAAGTCCATGTTTTAGGTCAACTTGCATTTGATTACAAAAAGATTGAAAAGATGCAGCAGTATATCCTGGTCCATTGTCAGTCCTTAGAATACAAGTCTTTCCCCAGGCGGCCCAGGCTTCCAAACAATGGCAATAACATTACGAGCCTTTTCTCCTGCTAAGGGGATAGCATGTATAAGACCAGAACATGTATCATAGAAACATGTATATATTTTAATTTTCCAAATTCTGAAAAATGTGTCACATCCATCTGCCAAATTCGTAAAGGCAGTAATGGATGTAGGTGGATACTGCAATCTGGGCAATGAACAATTATTTGTCTAGCTGCATCTCTTGATATGCCAAATTTAACTTGCAATGTTTTAGCATTAACATGAAAATTAGCGTGAAATTTTTAGCTAATACTACAGGTGATTCAACAAGAGAGGAAAATACAAACTCCCTATGAGTAGCATTATCAACTTCTTCATTAGCAGCACTCATAGGTCCTGGAAGACCTGAGTGTGCTCTTATGTGTTGAACATAAAAAGGGCACCTACAATCCCAAATTAACTTTTGTAACTTCACAAGTAACCCAAAAATAGGCTGGAAGCCTTAATTTTCCCTACAGCTTCCAGGTCTTTTACAAGATTTACTACATATTGGGAATCTGAAATCAAATTAAAAGGTTGCTTACAATTAGCAAACAGCTCAATCACTATTTTTAATTCAATAATTTGAGGCGAAGCTGGAAAAAATTGAATCACTACCAGTTCCTCATCATTAATTTTATAAGAGCCACATCCAGTTCTAGATCCATCAGTATAAATTATAGCACCTCCAACTATGGGATAAACTTTGGTTACCTTGGGCATCACAATAGGATGTGCTTCAAAAAATCGAATTAAGGGATTCTGAGGATAATGATTATCAAATACTCCTTCAAAGGTGCACTTTAAAATTGCCCAATCATCTACCGCAACACATAATGTTTGCAATTGATTATTATTATAAGGAATTATTATTTTATGAGGCTGTATTCCAAAATATTGCAAGCACTGTTGTATCCATTCCATTGCCAGGGTAGCAACAGCTATTGGGTAATAATCAACAGTTTTGGCGATGGAAATCTTAGGATGTATCCACTTCATTGGTCCAGATTGCCATACTACCGCAGTGGGCTGATATTTTATTTTAAAAATTAATAATTCAATTTCCTTTTCTGAGTCATAACTTTTTAAACAAGCTCTAGCCAACTCCTTTTCAACAATGTCCAAGACTGCACTCCCTCAGATGTTAACTCTCTTAAGGAATCCAATGCAGGATCTCCACATAATATATCATATAATGGTTGCAACTGATAATTGGGAATTCTTAAATATGGTCTTATCCAATTAATATCACCTAACAATTTTCGAAAATCATTTAAAGTTTTCAATCCATCTTTTCTAATCTCCATTTTTTGAGGAGTAACCTCCATTGGTCCAATTTTTGCACCTAAATAGGATACCACTTGATCCTGCTGAACCTTCTCCGTGGCTATAAACAGTCCATGGGCTCGCAAACTCTCTACTACCATTAGATAAGCTCCTTCAATTTATTCTCATCTTTATGAGCCAATAAAATATCATCCATATAATGACAACACTTTAGTTCTTTAAATTTCATCCTAACAGGATTAATGGCTGTACCTACATAAAACTGACATATGGTAGGACTATTAGCCATGCCCTGGGGAAGCACAACCCATTCAAATCGTTGATCAGGGTCTTCTTGATTACATGAAGGTAAGGTAAAGGCAAACCGTTCTGTATCTTTATCACATAAGGGAATAGAGAAGAAACAATCTTTTATATCTATAACAATAATATGCCACTCCTTAGGCAAGGCGGTCAACAGGGGGAGACCATGCTGAACGGGTCCCATGATTTGCATTTGATTATTAATAGCACGCAAATCATGCAATAGTCTCCACTTTCCTGACTTCTTTTTTTATCACAAAAATAGGTGTATTCCAAGGAGAAACAGAGGTTTTTAACATGCCCTAGCTTTAACTGTTCCTCCACTAGTTCTTTAGCAGCCTGCAATTTTTCTGAGGACAAAGGCCACTGAGGAACCCATGCTGGGTCCTCAGTTTTCCAGGTAATGGGTATGCTAGCCTCAGCGGCCCTTAAGAAAAACCCAATCCCTGTTGAGGGACTCTAGGGCAAGGCTGAATAGGACTCTTTCTGCCTTGTAAAGATCTTCCCAAACCATGAGAGGGATGCCACATCATATCATCCATCATTTTTTTTGAAACCTGTGAATAATTTCTCTCATTTGTTAACTTCAAATCCATTGCCTTCAATAAGTCCCTTCCCCTTAAGCTAACAGGTAACTCTAATACATAGGGCTGGAAGTTTCCTTTATGCCCTTCCTGATCTTCCCAAGGAAGTTCTCTGGCACTCATATCAGGTGACTTTGCATATCCAAGACCTTGCAATGTTTGAGAAGAGGCTTCAATAGGCCAGTCCGAAGACCAATCCCTAAGGGCTATGATGCTTCAATCAGCACCAGTATCTAAAAGACCCAAGACTCGTTTGCCATTAACTCTCAATTCTATCAAGGGTCTTTGATCTAAATTCAATGATAGGAACATGGCCTCACCTCCAGTAGAGCCAAATCCCTGACTTCCTCTTTTCGCTGATCTCGCAGCATACATCCCATGTAGGCTAGGTAACAAAACTAATTGTGAAACTCTGTCTCCAGGAGAAATGGCTACAATGCCTTGAGGGGCTGATGCAAGAATTTTTACCTCTCCCTCGTAATCTGAGTCTATTATTTCAGGATAAATAATCAAACCCTTAAGGGCAGATGAAGAACGGCCTATTAACAACCCTACAATATTTGGTGGCAAAGGACCCCTAAAATCTGTATCTAATTTTTGCACCCCCATTTGTGGTGTCAATACCAGGCGGGTGGTACAGCAGAGATCCAACCCTGCGGCTCCTGGGGTCGCTCTCTGTAGTGTTGTGGAGGTCAAAGGCTCAATGATTGTGCCTGAGTTTGATTCTCTATTGCTCCATATATTCGAGGGCCCTGGAGTCTGGGGCCCCTCTGCCCGTTTTTTTAGAAGAACACCTCCATGGTCCACTGACAAGGGCTGACCATGAGCATTCTTCACTGATCTATACTCATTTGCCCAATGGTTTCCCTTCCTGCATTTTGGACATAGCCCAGAACCAGGGTGTTGACTCTCCCTTTTTCCCTTTTCTGGGCATTGCCTTTTAAGGTGTCCCATCCTTCCACACTGGAAACATACTCCAGGGGTGTTACCCTTCCCTTTAGTAAGCTGTATTACAGCAGCAGCAAGACCAGAATTGGATAAAGGTCCTCCAATTTCCCTGCATACTTTCATCCATGCCTGTAGGCCTTTGGACTTCCAGGGGGTAATAGCAGCACGGCACTCTTCAGTGCACTGTTCAAACACTAACTGCTCAACTAAAGGCATAGCGGTATCAGGGTCTCCAAAGATACACCCTGCAGCTTCAACCATCCTCACAATGAAGTCTGAGAAAGGCTCCATGGACCCCTGAATGATCTTTGTTAAATTGCCACTCACCTCTCCTCTATTTGGTAATGACTTCCATGCTTTAACAGCCATACCGTTAATCTGTTCATAAACTTGCAGTGGGTACCCAACCTGATTGCCAGCAAACCTTCCCTGTCCCATAAGCATATCATAATCCCAGGCTTGATATCCTTGCCTTTGATTCTGAACAGCTTGCTGCTGAGCAAATTCTTGGTAAAATGCTTTCCAGTCTAGATATTGGCCCATTGTAAGACAAGCCTTAACCATGTTCATCCAATCACTGGGCATCATAACAAGATTAGCCAAGTGCTCTAATTGTGCCTGTGTAAAAGAAGCATTAAGGCCATAAGCTTTCACAGACTCTGCAAGAACCTTCAACTGTTTGAAATCTAGGGGCTCATGATATCTTTGATTGTTAGAGTCCTGGAACACCGGAAAAGCCATACGGGCTTCTCTCCAGACCTCTGGACATAATGACTGCATATTTACAGGTGACCATGTAGAATGAGAAGTGTCCGCATAGGGCAGAAGCAATGCAGACGCACCCTGCCCAGAAGGCGGAGCAGAAGGCTCAGGTGCAATTGCTTTTGCCCTCTTCTTCCTCCCTGCTCCTTTACTTCTCTCTAGAGCTACAGACTCCATTTTAGCCAACAAAGCTTCCAGACCTTCCTCTAATCTTTCTAGTTCTTCCCCGAACTTATACTCTCATCAGAATCCGACTCCTCTGAGTCCTCTAGGTCCTGCAAACTTGAATGTAAGGACTCCTTTTTTCTCTCTGCCCTCTCTGACCTGCTCTCCTTCACGTGTCCCAGAGCGTCTAATGTTTTTTTCTAATGCTCTGCAGCACCTGTCATCTTCTAAACAGCTGCGAACAAGTTTCCAAACTCCTCTAACCCCTTCTTTTAGACTTCCTCGTTCCCAGGCAAAATCTAGCTCCTTTCCTAATTTCTGCCAGCTGTGAATGCTTAAATTCCCCGAGGCTGCAAACGAAGGTGCTACGTTGTTTACCTCCTGTAGGAAAACCTCAAGGATTCCATCTTTCATTTTCAGCCCTTTCGCTTTAAGCAGTTCCTTTAAGGCTGTCTTAATTGAGCTAGATGAGGAATTGCCCATTTTTCAACTAAACTTCTTGCTGTCTTGCCACTTTAAACTCGTCTCCTTCCCAAGAACTTTAAACTCCTCGTCCCTAAACCAGGAACTTTAAACTCCTCATCCCTAAACCAGGAACTTTAAACTCCTCATCCCTAAAACTGGGAACTTTAAACTCGTCCCTAAACTGGGAACCTTCTCTTGCCGCTTTACCACGGTCTTGAAATTGTCTCTTTCCGAGAACCTTAAAACTTATTGTCCCTAAACCGAGAACCTTACCGATGGATCGCCCTGTCTGCCAGGAGTTCTGGAACCTCACACAGGTCACTTTACCACAATTTTCTTCCTTGTTCCCGTACCAGGCCACCAATTGCCCAGCGCCCTTCCTGGCCAGCAGGAAATTAGACACAAGACAACAAGGTTCCTTCTCAAGGCAGTTTACTCAGGATTGTAGCTTTCTGGTGGTGGTGGCCCCACCTACCCTGGGGACCAGGCTTATATCTAAGCAAAGGCCAATGAGCATATGCCACATATCATCTCTCCATACGTCCATGTATGACCATTCCCTGCCCCTGCACAGCTGAATAGCCAAATGAGGACTTGTTTACCACAAGGAGCACTCTCAGCCAGCACCATCTTCAGGTGCAGCGCATAGCGGCTCTCTACAGAAATCCTATGAATTGTTAGCAATATAGTAAAGTCTTTGCATATCACAGTCATCTTCAAAGGCATGAAAGAAATCATAGTAAAAGGAAACCCTGTAACTGTATTTAATGTAGTGAAGCCTTTGCACAACCTATAGTCTTCATCATCATCATGAAAGAATTTTATACTGGAGAGAAACCTTATGAATGTATTTAGTATGATGAAGCCTTTGCACACTTCTATAGTCTTCATCATTATGAAATTATTCATACTTCAGAGACATCCTATGAATGTAAGCAATGTGGCAAAGCCTTTGTATTATGGGGTCTGATGAGATTCAATACAACTCAAACTTACGCCAACACAAATGACAAGAATTTATTGTAATCAAGCTGCATGATTGGGGCCATATAACATACTCAAAAGCTGAACAGCATGAAGCAGAGAGTGGGACTAGAAATGATGCATGGATGTAAATGCTCAAGTCCACTCCAAGTGACATATTTTCTCCAGCAGGCCAGCATTTTCTAAATCTTTCCAAATACTACTAACTGAAAAAGATTGATTTTTCTGACTTCAAGCCTACATGTTGGCTTTCTGTTACAGTTCATGATGAAGAAAACCTCTATAGGTAAGCTCAACATCTAAGTTACAGAAATGAATGTTTACATGAGAAAAACTTTCATGAGTAAAAATTTATTTAACAATTTGTTTTAATTATGTGATGTCAGTGTGTCTTTGTGATGTGGGTGTGTCTGTGTGTGTCTGTGTGTGCACATGCATGCTTATTCCCAAGATTAGAGCCTTAGATCTTGTAGCAGGAATTACAGGAAGTGGTAAAACAAACAAAAACAAAACCTGGCCTTGATCCTAGAAATGAACTTGTCTTAACTGCACAGCCATGTGTCTAGCCCTGTAAATCGTTTAAAACCTTTATATGTCATTCTGATGTCAGGAAGTAGGAAAGAATGCATACAATAGAAAAACACTATTCATGTGAATGATTTGATAAAGAGTTTAAACATTATAGTTGTCTTTGGTTTCAAGAAAAAAAAATCTTGTTTCATCTCTTTTTCATCATAGCCTTGAAGGACGGCTATCAGTTACCATGTTTACTCACATGCAATGGAGAAGATCACAAATTATGGTTGTGCTTTGTATTTTGAAATATTTGGAGTAGGTTTTGAAGTTTGCTGTGTGTGCTGGTTTGAGTGTGCTTGGCCCATGGGAAGTGGCACTATTAGGAGGTGTGGCCTTGTTGGAGTAGGTGGTAGCCTTGATGGAGGGTGTGCATCACTGTTTTGGAGCTTCCCCTGTGAGGAATTATGTTCAACTAATGGATTATTATGACATGATTATTGCTTTCATTTTGACATAAGGAGATATGATTGTGTGTCAAAATGACATGGGATGACACAAGCTTGATGCATAGTCACCATGAAAAGCTTAGGTCCAGGCATGGTGGTACACACCTTTAATCCCATCATTCAGGAGACAACCATGCAGATATCTGAGTTCAAGGTCAATCTACAGAGCAGGCTCCAGAGTTAGGCAGTAAAGGAGTTGGAAGACAAAAAGCTGGTAATAATATAATAGAAAAAGAGACCAATATCACTAAGGTGAAATCTTCTGGCAAGTGTTTTCTGAGAGCACAAAGAAACTATGTTTCAGAAATAGCCAAAGTTGTACCCCATGTTGCAGTTGGACTTGGTAATGTGTAAGAATCAGCCAGGTGATTGGTTTTGAATGCATGAAGGGGTCATAGAGGGCAGCTGAGACTTGACACTGTGAGAGGCTGCCAGGTCCAATATGGTAGCAGAGGGAAGGTATGACATGATTCCTGCCTATGGAGCAGAGCCAGCAGGATGTGGGTCTCCTTGAGTGCTGATGGTGGCCATAGTCATAAAGATTGTTTGTATAATAATATATATTACTTCATGTTCCTCCTTCAGGAGAGTGTTCTCTTTGCCAAGGTCAGTGACTCCAAGACAATCAGAAATAGCATGATTCCAAGAAGCAAAATTATGATCCTCAGCAATATGGTGACTTTGTGAACTTCAGGAGCCCTTAAGGCTGTGAGAAGGAATTCTGAAAACACAAGTTCAACAGAATTTCAAGAATACATAAATCAGTGTAAGAACTATTCTTTACAGTTTTTCAGGAAATCTTTACAGGATTTCTCAAATATGCAAAATATAAGGTTGCAATATAAATTGTATGAGAGAAAGACAAAAGTCTGCTGTCAAGAAAAAATGATGGCTTAATGATAATCTTACTTTCTGGGATCATTTAATAATAAGACTTGGAGTTGCTGAGTTAAAAAAGAAAAAAGTCCAAAGATTAAAAGAATATATTGAGGTAGTTAAGAGTTGTTTAAAAAGAGGAGGCTTAAAAAAAAAGGGGCATGATACTTACAGCTAACTTTCTCACATAAAAACAGCTTCTATGTCTAGATTTGGTGAACCATATAGGAGTTTCTATGTTAAAAAAAAAATGTACTTGCTGTCTGGTTCATTTGCTTTGAGTGTGCTCCCTATTTCTAAGAGTCAAGGAGATAAGATCAAAAATGCTGATTTATGAAATGATCAAAAGGGAACCTGGGGTAAATGATTAAACTGTTACTAAGAAAGTAGCTTATGCAATAAATACTTGGCTTTGGTCTGCAAGAGCTAGATACCTTGAGCAGATTGCAGAGTTGTCTTTTGTCTGCAAGAGAGCCATCTCTACCAGATTACAGAGCTGTCAGCTTGCATCCACCACTAACTTCGAGTCATTCTTTCATTCCTCCCATCCACCACTTCCTCAGGATCCTCTCTCTGGCTGAGGCTGGACCTGAGCAAGAGGCCAGGGAAAGCCATTGGTGAAGGTGTGGTTGACAGCCTAGGACTGAACGGGTCATGCAAAAAAGTTGAACCTTGGCACCATGAAGAGAGTCTATGAGAGGCTATTGGTGAAGCCTAGTTGCAGTGGAAGACCCCAGCATATTGGAGATGCCAGTACCATGGGATGACAACCAAGAACAGCAGCAATGGAGTAGATCTACCTGAGCCTAGAGTGCTATAAGAAGGCAGAGTTGGAGGAATGACCCAAGCCCTTTGGAGGAGCCAGAAGATCATGTGTAGATCCCAGACACTAGAACAAGAGTTATAAAGTTAAAGTTGACTTGGATACACCAAGATTAAGATGTCAGAGCCATGGGATACCTGCCATGGAAAGTTGCTAGCAGGGAGTGGAACCAGTTATTGAGAAAGAAGTTTGTTACAGTCAACAAAGCTGAAAGGACATCAGACATGGAGGTGCAGTTCAGAGTTTGCCCAGATGGTTTTCTGTCTTGCTTTGGTCCAGTATTTCCTTACTATGACACTTTGGAATGGTAATATATATCCCATTCCAATGATATATTGGAAGTATATTGGATCTGCATTTTGGTTTTATGAGGGATTATAGTTAGGAGATTGCATGAGTCTCAGAAAAGACTTTGAACTTTGGATATTTTTAACATTATTGAGACCACTGTAGACTATGGGGACTTTTGAAATTAGACTAAATGTATTTAGCATTATGCTATATTTAGGTATGGTTCCCTAGAGCCTCATGTGTTTGAACAAGCTTATGGGGGCCAGGGAGTAGTGATCTGGATATGTGTGGCTCATGGGAAGTGGCACTAATAGGAAATGTGACCTTGTTGGAAGAAGTGCATTGCTGTGGCACAGGCTTTGAAGCTCCACCCAGTATGGAAGGGACATTCTTCCTACCTGCCTGGAAGTCAGTCTCTTCCTGACTGACCTTCAGATCGAGATATAGAACTCTCAGCTCCTCCAATCCTATGTCTGCCTACATGCTGCCATTTTTCTTGCCATGATGATAATGGATTCAACTTCTGAAACTATAAGCCAGCCCAGCCCCAATTAAATGTTGTCCTTTATAAGAGTTGCCTTGGTCATGGTGTCTATTCACAACAATGGAAACCCTAAGACACGGTATATATGGTAAATCCACTCACAGAAGTTTATTAGGCCATTCTCATATTGCTTCTATAGTTTCTGTTCATATTCCCTTGAGCTTTCACTAGATGATAGATATTTTTCTGCTGCAATACATAGAATGGGATGCCCATCATCTAAGTAGTTTATTGTTTATTTAAAAATCAGGTATTGATGATCATACTTTTCAAGTAACAGTGCCTGTGACAGGCTGGTGGGTTGTCATCACCTGACCACTCGAAGGGTGAAGTGGAGCTTTTCCACAGGGCTTGGGTCTGGCCAGGAGTGCCAGAAGTGTTACAGCTCTCAGAAGAGAATAGAGAACATTTGAGCTGCCTGTGCAGGGCAGGTAGCTGCCATCCCAATACCAAGGTAGGGGCATGAAACTGGCCAGCCAAGTGGACTCAAGGTCCAGCAATGAATGCTTCAGGAGCAAACTCTTCCTCAAGTGTTAGAACTCAGTGAAACAGTCACTCTCAGACAATCCCTGGTGAAATAATTTGTGTGCTTTGTCCCTGCAGACAGGGACTGAAGTGGAAACTTAAGGGTTCTTTAGAAAGTTGGTTGGATGACATTTTGCTAGGGCAAATACATAAAGGAACATTTCATTAGACACAGGTGTGAAAGGCTAAGGCAGTCTCATGAAGGAACATTTTGCTGAAGCAGACAGGAGAGAGGATGTTCTGCTAAAGCAAACACACAAAAGGACACATGATAAAAGATTCTTTGCTAACAACATGAATGTATTGGTCCACCTTACATTGTGTGGTTGAGCTATATTTGTCATGTCACCATAGAGAAAAATGCACCCAAAAAACTTCTAGTGGTATACTATAGTTTGTTGCCACTTTCAAGGACTTGGGCTGATTGGATACACGTGCCGAGGCAAACCACATGGAGGACACATGATGTTTAGAGGCTATAAATAAGACTCCACAGAGTGACAGAAACAGAGTTTAGCTTGCTGGTACACATAGCTGTGCAACGTTTGTGAGTTTCACATCTTCACTGATCTTTGCTTCCCTGAGAAAGGCACAAGCGAGAACTTCTCCTGGTGTTCCTGTTGGTTCCTCCTGCTAACTTGAGCCAAGGCTGAGGCCTGGTTGTCTCTGCTAGGTAATGTCACCACTGTTGCTAACCCAACTCTACCTAACTGGACTGCTGGTGTATCCATGAGGTGTTTGTCAGTGGATTGAGCTGCTGCCGCCTGCTAACCTGTAAACTGAACTGCTGATTTCCAGACAACACAGACAGAAGTTGCTCCAAAGAAACTTTCTAAACAAGTCCATTTCCCCTTATCTATAGGAGCTAAGGTGGGAGGAGTAAGGAGAGGAAGAGGAGGAGTAAGGAGAGGAAGAGGAGTAGGAGGAGGAGGAGGAGCTAGGAGAGGGAGAGAGACAAGAAAGAGGGGAACATGGAGGCAGATGTTCACATGTCTCCCGTAGTCAAAGGTAGTTGGTATATCTAGGTCGGGTATTGGAAAACAACTCTCTTTATATGGGCATATTGTTATTGAGCATTACCAAACATATAAAGCCTTTGATTAATCTTTAAGCATTAGAGTCTCATTTTCTTACTGGGCCTGCATGGATGTTGGGATGGTCTGGGCAATGCCCAGCCTTGAGGAGACAGCGTGGAAGATTGGCAGCGCCATCTCCCACGCTGACGTCTCATGGGTGGCAGGGCTGGTGTTTCTGGCTGGCCGTTTCTAGCTGCAGTGTGCACGTGGCCTCCAACCAAGAAACATGGCAGCTAAGCTAGGCAGAGCCGCCGCAGCTTAGATAGTCGGCATGACTGGTGGCCATTTTAAATAATTACTGCAACACTTATCCTTTCTTTCCCACTACCTTGGGTTACAAGGAAGGTTAAAGCATTTAAGAATCATCATTAAAAATAAGATTTAAAAAAATTAAAGTTACAAGGGACTGTATAAACAGTAAAGAGTAGGGTGACATTTAGGGGTGTTTCCTATTGACTCAGTTTGAGATATTAGTGATGTTCTGTTTGCATGGGGGAGGACTCCAGGTCTTTGCCCTATATGACTAACTGCCATGGTCATCTCAATGGGGTGTCATGGTTACATGTTCCAGGGAAAGTACAGAAATGGGTAGGGATGGTTTGACTACTGCCGAACTCAAGTCTGTGGCCAGTTTTTATGTCTGTCTTCATAGTCCACTTGCCCCACAGTGGATAGTTCCTGGTTTTGTTTTTCATATTTTCACAAATTCCCTTCAGATGCTCTTGTTTGTTATCTAGCCAAGGCTACATTTTAACTCTTGATACTCATGTGTCAGCCTCCTGAGTACAAATCTAAGTGTAGAAGATGTTCCATGCAATGTGTCCTTTTTGTCAACACATTTTAACGTTAATGTTAAAATGCTTAATAGAACAGAATATAAGAAATATTAAATACCTCATATGTGTATCCAAAGCAGAAGTTTCATCTGTCTGGTAGAGATGTAATGAAGCAGGATAATCAGCAATCAACTGTATCTCTCACAATGTGGCTTAATTGTTTATATATATATATATATATATCTATATATATATAAAATTTGATGTTCCATGCTTCTTCATGTTTCCCTTAGTTCCCATTTGGCACTCCATGGTGAAGTGTGCCTTATAACAGAATTATCTAGAGATGCTAGATAATGAAACAGCAATGAGATTTAATTTTTAAAAAAGTCTGGGTGTGTGTGTATCTATGTGTGTGTAATGTGATTATGAGTTTTTAGGCCATGACATTTATGTTGGGACTGGAAGACAACTTTGTGGGGTTTACTTTGGCCATCTTCATATGATGATCAAGGTCAGATTGCCAATTTTGCACACCACATGGATTTCCCACTGAGCCATCTCACTGATGCTCAAATAAGATTAGGTGAAACATTCTTTTGACCTCCTAGAGCACCAGGTGTAAAAATGTGAAAAGACACATACATATCTGATTTCCTATTGTAAAAATGGTTTTCTTCATGTATACATTACTTTTTAATTAAAATTTTTTTAATTTATGTCCATAAGTTTTGCCAGTGTATACACTGAGTGCATGCCAGGTATCATAGGAGGCCAGAAGAGATTGTCTGATTCCCTGTAATTATAGTTACAGACATTTGTGAGCTGTCTCTTGGGTGCTAGGAATCAAAGCTAGGGCCTGTAGATGAGCAGCCAGTGCTTTTAGGAGCTGAGCCATCTATTCAGCCCCAAGAATATCTCTTTAATAACAGTAATGTGTGAATGGTTGGTCCTAACGTTCATTTTTACCTCAGCCCTGACGACCCAGAAGAAATATAAAATTGGTAGCATCAGTAACTTAGTCCTCACTCTGTCATCCCTGTAACTAGCATGCCTGGTAGAAATAAGGATATCCTAAAGAGATAGTTATATCTCTCCCTTAGACTAACACCTAGTGAAACAGTGGACCCCATAAAATTTTAATTTCTTCTGGAATCTCATTCTGAGAAAAAGACTGATTCTTCCATATGAAAATTTTGCTGATGAATAAAATTAACTCATCTGAATATCCTGATTCAAAGAAAGGAGCTGAGAATTAGGGAAGTATTTGCACATGGGAAAGAAATTCATTATATGACTTGGTTAGATTACTTTGTTATGCATATCTTTTGGGTTCTATCTAAATCCATAAGGATGGGTTAGCTACCTTATATCTTTATCACTGTTCCAAATTAGTTATACTGAATAAGTATGTTAATATGCTTTTAATTTTCATTAACAATTTTCTTTTTTTATCCTTTTTTGTTTTTTTTTTCTTTTTTTATTTTAAAGAATAGTCTTATGAATCTCTAGCTGATCTGGAACTCAGTATAAGGACTAGGCTATCCTTGGATATCAGAGAGATCTGCCCACCTTTCCTCCAGAGTGCCTGCATTATAGGTAGGCATGTTACAGCTAGAAAATTCAGTTCTTTTAATTGGCTTATTTAGGATGAGTAACTGAGTCTGGCTTGTTAGGGTAACCAGGATAAAGGCTCTGGTACTAACTCCAGTAACAGAAAAAGGCTTCCATCAAATCCAGCCCTACTGCCTTAAAATCCACTGTCTTCCATTGAGTCTAATACAATTCATCAAAGGACTAAGGGGGAGTCTGCTCATATTCTACAGATGGTGAAACCCAGGCTCACAGAGATAAGTGGTTTTGCAATATAATTACGTGTAACTGCTCATTTTACTCATCCCATCATTGTCATGACTCACTAAATGAAGTTGAATTCACCTAAAGCAGACACGGCAGCAGAGGCCTGTAATCATGGTGGTTAGAAAGTGGGGGCAGGAGTCTCAGAATTTCAAAGTCATGCAAGGTGAGAATGGTCAGTGGGGTGTGATGGAAGGTCCATGGAACAAAGGAAGGCCAATGTCCATAGAGTTCCATGCATCTCCAGAACTTCAGGGCTATGGCATCAGCAAGTGTTAGCTGAGTATTTACCAACCCATGGTTTGTATTCTGGATACTGTTTACTATCCAAGGCAGCCCAAGTCACTTCAGGGTCAGATATTTCTTGCTCATTTCAAAGAGGAATTCTTTAAGTGGGAGAATTAGCTTCAGCCAAGAATGAGCTCTCCATTGCTCATATCCAGTGCAAAGTGTACATACCTGAAACCATATACACACAACCAATAGAAATGGACTCAACAGGTTTTACTCATATATTTCACATACCTACACATACTTAAAAGGAAGAAATTGGAAGGGATGAATTTGGGAAGGAATGGAGAAAAGACAAGGAAGGGGAAAAGTGATATATATTTTACTTAAAATGTATAAAAATACATTTTAAATTAAAAAGTGGCTAGAGAAATAGAATAGCATTTAAGAGTAGTGGGTGTTAGGACACAGGTTCCATTCCCAGAAACCACCTGGTAGCTAATCATCTCCTGTGGTTCCAGTCCAAAGGGATTTGATGCTCCTTCTGGCATCTACAGGTACTGCACACAGACATGCAGGCAAAACAGCCCATATACACAGCATAAAAATGAAGCTTGAATGGATTTCTCTAAAGTGATATCTTAGCCCTGAGACAGACAGCAGTCAGGGGTAGTTTAAACGAATCCTTTTAGTTCTTCATGAAGGCATCTGTGGCCTTCCCTGAGCCAGCTTGCCCAGAGGCAAAAACAGCTTTATTCTGAGGTTAGACTAGCTCAGTATCACCATTGATCTAAGAACAGCAACCCCAGTGCTGTTAGATCATTTTTCCTTGATGTTTCCTGTATTTGTGTTCTCTGTACATTTTATGTGTGAGAATTGTGGCACTGATACATCTTTTAAATCTACTTTTTCGATCATACATTATGATCTAGAAGATAAATTTGCTCTGGTAAGTCTCCATCTGCCTCAGTGGGTAGACTTGCAGTCTCCTGTCCCTATTTAAACTCTCCCTGGAGCCTGAACCTAAAAGAGACTTAAGGATAACAGCATATGTAGAATGCAAGATCTTTTCTCAGCTGGCTCCTCTTTGAACATTAGCCAGAACTGAACGCATACAATCTGCCAACAACCAGCCTCGGCTGGGTTTGAGTTCCTGAGAGAAGGGGTATCTGGAAGCAGCAAAAGCAAACAACTTGAAGTCAAATCATGAGTCTAAGCTGGCAGCTGTATTCTGTTTGAAATGGCTCCTTGTAGATAGCTCTTGGCTCTATAGTCTGCTAGAGACAGCTTTTCAAATTGCTTTCTCTCTCTCTCTCTCTCTCTCTCTCTCTCTCTCTCTTGTTGCTTTGTGTGTGTGTGTGTGTGTGTGTGTGTGTGTGTTCTGCTCTACTTTAGACATCATTTTCTTGTTACTGTTTAAAAAAAAACTTTTCTGGTTGAGACAGCTAGCTTTCTACTCAAGACAGGTCTCTGAGACAGCTCTCTCTGTTAGTAAAAATTCTAAAAGCTCTCTTGATAGCTCATGGGTTTTCTGACCAAAGTCAGAAAATCTGCTATAAAAAAATTCTTAGATCTTCTAACAAAGTCAGAAATTCTGTTATAAAAATTCTAAAAGTAACTTTTGGGTTTTCAATTAAAATCAGAAAGCCAGGAAAAAAAATTAAAAGTGCTGTTTGAATCTCTCGGACAGCCTTCTCTAGCTGTTGCCTTAAAAAAAAAAAAAAAAAAAAAATTCTAAAAGAGCTGTGTTATCTCTCTAAGTAATTCATGAGATTTCTGGCATCCTGTTAGAAAGAAATTCTAAAAGAGATATGTTTGTTCTCCATGGATTTTCTGAATGAAATCAGAAATTCTGTTAGAAAAAATTCTGGAAGAGTTGTGTTCACTTTTCAGAGATATCCAGAGACCTCAGCAGAAAATTATAAAGAAGAATTATGATCACTTTCGGCTACTCATCTCATGGACACCAAAATCCCCGTTTTTAATTTCCATATCAGTTCAGGTATTTATTCCCGGTTCCCTCTTGACAATCAATGAATCAGCATTCTAAGACCTTAAACCTTAGCACCTTGACTCTTAGGAAGAAATAGCAACCACAAGCAGAGACAAGAAATAACTGGGCTAAGGTTTGAGGGTCAGGGTCGGGTGGGTCAGGGTTTAGGGTCAGGGTCAGGGTCAGGGTTAGGGTCAAGGGTTAGGGTCAGGGTCAGGGTCAGGGTCAGGGTCAGGGTCAGGGTTTAGGGTCAGGGTCAGGGTCAGGGTCAGGGGTTCAGGGTCGGGGTCGGGTCGGGGTCAGGGTCAGGGTCAGGGTAGGGTAGTTAGGGTCAGGGTTAGGGTAGGGTTAGGGTTGTTAGGGTTAGGGTTTAGGGTCAGGGTCAGGGTAGGGTTCAGGGTCAGGGTCAGGGTAGGGTGTTAGGGTCAGGGTAGGTAGGGTAGGGTAGGGTAGGGTTGTTAGGTAGGGTCAGGGTAGGGTCAGGGTCAGGGTCAGGGTCAGGGTTTAGGGTCAGGGTCAGGGTAGGGTAGGGTCAGGGTCAGGGTTAGGGTGTAGGGTTAGGGTTAGGGTGTTAGGGTAGGGTCAGGGTAGGGTAGGGTAGGGTAGGGTAGGGTGTTAGGGTTAGGGTTAGGGTTAGGGTAGGTTAGGTTAGGGTTAGGGTTAGGGTTAGTAGGTTAGGGTAGGGTTAGGTTAGGGTTAGGGTTAGTTAGGGTTAGGG